>VWZP01005658.1:3558429-3741103 GCA_013396995.1 Dicaeum eximium | reverse complement strand
AAATCTTTTGATCTTTTGAAACAGGTTTTGGAGCAATCATGACAAAAAGATACTAAACTGATATTGTCATACTTAATTTTTGAGTAGTTAAAAATTATTTGCTCTTTTTTTTCTCTATAATGCTCTTCCAAGAATGCAAGATGGAACAAGTTATTACAGTTTTAATGTGAAGTTTAAGAACTAAAAAAGTACTTGCAAAGTAATGTGTGAAAAAATAAGACAGAGATGGTCTTTTATATATATATATATATATATATATATGTATGTATACTAATATACAATTATATGCTATAATCTAATTATATTTATATTATGCTACTTGCTCTTCTGACCAGTAGACAATGATAATTATCTGTGCATAGGTACATGTATGAGAAAGGGGGAACAGATGTCCATGATTATGTAAGTTATGGTAATTAACAGTACATAAATGAAACAAGTTTGTTTTTGTTGATGTGTCACTTGCACGCTGCTCCTCTTGAGCATTGGGTTACATCCTGTACACGATCGCCTTATTGTCTACTGTCATAAAAATTCCAGTTCTGTTTCTGAGCAGTCACAGAATGGGACTTGCCAGCTGTCATGGAAAATGTATTCAGTTTCATTTCCACTTAATTTATCTAATCTTAATTCTATTATTATTTTATTACAATTATTTAAGTGCTTGGGGCAACAATCTAAACTAAAAACAAATAAACAGTAGGAGTTCCAGACAATTTGTAAGTGATCTGAAAGGTCTAATGGAAACAACATCATTATTGTGGTTTTATTTTTTGAAAGGTTAATATTATAGAAGCTTCATCATTGCTGCTATAGTTAAGAGTCTGTCAACACTGACATGTTAAATTTCTGCTTCACAAGATTAGAGGCTAAACTAAAAAAATTCACCCTGGACAGGGAAAAAAAAAGTTGTGAAATAGTGTTTAGATATTCAAAAATTTGAATACAGGCCTCACATCATCTTCATTTTCAGCACTGTCTACTTGAAAAGCAGAGGAGCATCCAAGCCCGTGATTAAGTCCATTTCTCTTCTGCTAAGCACCTTCACACAGAGGCACCTGCCAGCTTCCATGGCTGTAATGAAATCTGAACACACACTTCAAGATCCTCGTTCCGGTGTGTCCTTCACCACACTGAGGTGAAGTTGTGGTTTGTCGTCCTGGGCTTGGCTGATCATCTCCTCTCACCCTCTTCAGCAAAAACCGTGAGTAGCTGCATTCAAGTCATCTCTCTCCCAGTCAAAACATGGGATTGTTGGGTTTGTGCTTAATCATATCCCTTTGCTTCTGTTTAATTGCTGAGCTCACTCACAGCTGCTCTCACAGAGTCTGTGTAAACACTGAGTCCTCACTGCCACTCATTATCCTTCTCCATCACCTTTGGTGCCTTGCCTAGATCCTGCCCATACATGGCTGGTTTAGGGTGCCTTGCAGAAAAAATTTTGTTCTCTTTTTTTCCTGTCTAATCACGAGTCATTTATAACTCATTTATTTATGATGTCCCAATCTCGTTTAAATATATTTTTTTCTCTTTTTCCTTCTTTTCGGACTCAGCATTTAGATGGTGTGGTACATGTCTCACGCTGTCTGAGCAATAAAAGCACATAATAAAATTACATAAAGAAGGTGGTAACTCACTCAAGAATAAGAAATTATTAATGCACCATTTTAACCTTATTCTAGAAATTTCTGTTAAGTATGAAACTAGCAAAGTCAAATATTTTAGTGTCCCATAGTGACATGGTGGGTTAAATTTAACCCACTGTGTAACAAGACATTTGATTTGACTAAGAAGGTGCAGTAAAATATCCTGAGCTTGATCTAGCCATTACTGAATATGATGCAAGGTTTTCCAGTGGTAAAATGTAAGGGGAATTACCATGAATGGCTGAATCTGAGGCAATGAGAATTCAAAAGGAAGGTTTTGAATGACATCTCAGCTTCTAACTTCTGGGATTTTCAGCAGCATTTAGCATTTCCTTAAAAGAAATTTGGATTTCACTGGAGATAATCAGCTGCAGACAGCATTGCTTATCTAAGATGATTCTTCTCTCTATCTGAAAGGAGACACAGGAAAGAAAGGCAAAATTCCAGAGTGATGACTCCATAAATGGTTTATTTAGAAACTGAAACTTGACTTTGTTTTCTAGCAGAAACCAAATGTGTTAGTTTGATTTGGATACAGTATATTGACAAAGGGTGGGTTGTTTCTTTTTTTCATCTAACCCTGGTTGCAGAGATAGAGAAAAAATAATCTGTCCTGAGAGTAAACAATGATCCAAACTCTTTCTTTGCTTGAAATGGCTGACCTTGCTACAAAGATGTATCTGGACAGATGATAGTGCCTCCAGAAGGGGTTATGGAATCCTGGCAAGTGTCTCAAGGCCTGTGTGAGCACTGGCAGGGTTCTGTTGAGCTCTGTTCATCACCCAGAAGATGTGCAGAAGTCCGCTCTGCACAGCCTGGCCCACATCTCCTCCTCCTGAGCTGCTTGTGAGGGGAACTGATATTGCCTCTCCAAGGGGAGCAGGAAAAGGCACGATGAGCCAAATCCTAATGAGCCACATTCTGATGAGCCAAAATCCGATGAGCCAAAATCCGCGCCCCCTGTGGTGGCCCGGCCGCGGTGGGAGCGTGCTGATGGTCACCCTGCCCACAGGCCGGAGCTCTCGTGTCCGGCCCTCTCCTGACGATGGACACACGTCTCCTCCTCTGGTTGGTGTGAGAAAGCTGTGAGGCTGTGACACAGAAATCACCTTCTAGCTTGCTATAAAGAAAGTTTGGCAAATTGACTGCTGCTAAAATAAGAGATATGAAAGTTCCATCTGCAGTTCAGTCACACGGGGCAAATCTCACAGGCCTTACGCAGCCGGAACACCCATGGAGCGCGACCAGCAGGAGCTGACCCGCAGGATAATGGGGATGCATACTGAATGAATTGGAAGTAACACCTGGCCTTTGTCTGGAAAATTACCATTTTTTTAGGCCAGTCTTCAAAGCCGAACATTTCTTTATGACTCTGGAGCCATTGAGGAGGCAGACAAAAGGAAGAGAGTCATGGAGAGACATGTAAAAGCTGTAGGCCCAGCAGAAAGGGCAAGAGGGTATGCGAGAAGGCTGAGGGAACAGAAGTTAAAACCTCAGCATAAAATTCCAGTTCTTCCCATGTGGATCAGTTTTTCCAAGGGTGAAAGGAAAATGAATTTTCCAATGCATTTAAGTGATTTCATTACACAATTATGTGCTTGCCTAAACTTTAGCCACATACTGTTACCCATCCTTGGAAGTAATCCGTTTTTGGTCTGTGTTTTACAAACATGTACTTAGTTTAAACACAAAATACATTCATGTCTGTGTGTGCAAAGAGACACACTCACCAAACTCTCTATCCTGCCTCTCATTACAGAGAGAGGGAATGCATTGTTTCTGGGCAAACATACATACTGTGGAGGAAAAATGCTTTAGCTTTAGAAACAGCCAACATCCATTTACTAACTACATATATCTAATTGAGGGACAATGCCACTCTTCTACGCTAGTATCCAAGCTTCCAAACAAATGTTCAACTCACTACATTCCAGTGCAAAAGAAACCATTGCACAACCCAACTGGAGGGGTATATGCAGAATACTGGGTAGTTACATTCTCACAGATATCTCACTCTTGTCTGAGACTGATCCAGCATAACATAAGTAGGTTGAAGCTGGTAGAACTACCCAAATGCTTAAAATTTCACACTTTCTCAAATGTTTACTTTTCTGGATCAGACTCTTGTGAATAATTTGGCCTGGAGCTTCCTGGACTACTTTTTGGGGAGCAGTGTAATCAGGTCATAAAAATGAGAATGCCATCTTTATAGGGACTTGGCAGTCACAAACTGCAAGCTGATCATCAGCCTAATTGTATGTCATCCTCCCCTGAATCAGATTAGTCACAAATGCTTATCAACTGAGCCTTAAAATCCTGATATAGCTTGAAAACATACAAGTTTTTATGAAGGTTATCTTGGAGACCAAATAAAAAAACCCAGACATGGCAGCTTTGAATATATCTGGTGACAGTGCCTAACAGCCAAGAGGAATCAGGGAGAATTGCTACTTAAAGTTACCATTTTTCAAAAACAAGCCAGTTAGATGACTTCCAGCTCTGGAATCTACTGTCATTGCCAGCAGCCACCCTCGATATTTTTGTCTTTGCTAGCTCACAGCTTTGTGACAGCTATTAGTATTTTGAGTAAATTATGCAGCTTTGATTTGCACAGGCATCTGCTGGTGGTACCAGGTCTGCCCAGCCTGAGCAGTTCTGTGCAGTCTGGTGTGAGCTGTAGAGGTTACATCAGCCTCCAGGTTGTACCATTAGTCTCAGATAACCTCTACGAGCATTTCATGGATGACAGGATGCTGCTGTCCCTGGAGACCAAGCCTGTGCATAGGTATCTACTCAATTCTGTACATTTTTTAGTTTGGTGCAAAGCAAGGAGCCAAAGCCATCATTTTTTAGCATCCCAATGACATACTGGTAAATCTGGCAGGTATTTCAGATTTTTTCAACCAATATAGTAATCACAACAGCACATTACACCTTTGTAGACATACTTCTTGAGAAACAAAGTATATAGTATGGACCTAATAACAGGTTCAGTACAGCTGTAGAATACAACTTGGTTGAACAAAGAATTTCTGGTTTACATTTCTTTTCCTCTGCCTCTTCTACTACCGGAATTGATTTTCCCCCATATTGTCTCTGGGTCCAAAATTAAAGGAGCAGGTCTATTTCTTTTCTGATCACTTGTTTCCTGTGATAGTGTAGTTTTACTTCTAGAACACAAATAAGGTTGCTTATATTTGCCTTAAGTGCCAGAACTTGGCATACTTATGCTCTAGTTACCCAGCTGACTTTCTGTATTTATTAGATTTTTAGTACAGTATGTGGCATTATAATCAATGCACTATTGACAAAAGCACTTGGATCACACACTATTTATTTAATTTACTACACCGACTCTAATTTAGTAATTTTAATTCATGCATTGTGTTTTCCTGGCACATTGAGATACGTTATTCACAAAGGGCACATGGATTGCTTAGCAAACCACTCTTAAGTTCTGTCAGGGGCCTTGCTTTAAGCTGGTGATCATTAACCTATTCTTTACCAAAAACCTTGCTTGCTGCACGTGTTGGGTAGTAACTTGTGAAGTTTGGCCATAGTTCTGCACATTTTTAATGTCTACTGAAGTCATAACAGAAGAAGCATTTTACTGTAAACTGAAGGCACCATAAATTCTAAATCTCCAACATTTTTAGAACCAATTATATCAGAGCAATCTGGTTGTCACTCTTTTGCACATAGGATTCTCCCAAGTAGTCTCATATTACAGGCATAAAACACTGATAAGCATTTTAGCTCCAGCAGACTAGCTGCAGCTGTGTCACATTTGTGTTTCCTTATTTTGTGTGCCAGTTATCTAGATTAAAGTTGGAATAGCATTGCACTCCACTAGATGACAGGCTTGGTTTAAAGCCAGGCCACTTACTGATGTTTATCAAACAATTTTCAGCTACACACAGTAGCACAATTCAAAAACCTGAGAAGTCCCTAAATTATCAGGCATGCCATAAGAGGTCATTTCTTTTTTGGATGGAAGATTACACTCCCCTAACAAATACATGGAGTCTCCCTAGTCAGGGGCATCAGTGAAATAATCTGATTTCATTTTTTCTCCCAGGTTTTGAATGTGTGACCCTCATGGTTCTGAACAATCTTACTCTGGTTCATTTGGAACCAGAGATGGAAAACGTGTCAAATCAGTGGCCCATGAACTTCAGAAAGTCCTGCTTTCAATAGCTCATTTTTCTGTTCTTTGTTCTTATGCTCATTTAGTCTTTGTTTGCTTGATTGTGGTTTCTAAGCTATTAATGACCAACTCCATGGGCTCCTCTCAGGCAATGGTGCATTAACTTGCAGCTCTATTAGATACCAAGTTCACCTTGAGCTTCCCTTTCATTGTGGTGGGACAACCTTTGCTTTAGACCATCACAGCAACTTGCAGGAGGAGTATGTCTGCTGATTCTGATCTATCCCAAGAGAGGGTGCCTCCTGAGAAGCAGAGGGCAAGTTTTTCCTGGATGCTGATGACTGTTGGGACTGATACCATGACTGGCCTTCTGTGTAGGCTGTCATAGGAAGGAAAACCTGGTTTGACTATCCAATGCTATCATTACCTGCTCCAAGGAACTTCCTTAAAACTACATTACTTTTTGCATTACAAATCAAATTGAAGTACATTATGTGGAAGGTAGACTGAAACTATGTTCTGAACTTACAGGTTTGTCTGTTTTTGCTGTGGAAAAAAATCAAGAACTGTGTGCTGCCCAGAGAAACAAGTCAACAACCTGACTGCCTCACTGCCACCTCTGTCCCTGGGACGTCTGTAGTGACCCAAGCTGTGCTCACAGAGGATTTCTTGCACACTGAAGAGTGACAGTGAACTTGTGTTAACTTCTGAGAGAAACGAGGATCATTGTCTGGTCCTTCTGAGGGAGAGAAAGGGCTGCTCACTTGCTTTGCCAACATCATGACTTGAATGTGAAACCTCTGAGTTAGCATGCCCAACACCTCTCCACTACTTTTGACCAAAACACCTCTTCTATTATACAGAAGTTTATAATAAACAAGCCATAATCAACAGCAAAACCAGCTAACACTCGGCAAAACTCCATAAATGAATGGAGTTAAGAAATTCCAGGTAACTTGAGCATCTGTAGCAATAACTTTACAATAGAAACCTTTCTGTGATAAAAGCAAACAAGCAAAATACACCCTGGTGCTCAGAAAGGTTAAAGGCCTAATGGTATGATCCTTGCAAATTCTGGTTCATTCATTATTCTGTTCTCAGTAAAACCAGTAAAACTTGTCCTTAGGCTTATGTTGTATGTATTTATATTTTAATATTTTTAACATTACAGGATCTGATTGTTCATATTCTGGAGTCAGTGGAAATGTTCCCACTGATACCAATGAGAGCAGAATCTGGCTTCTAATTTTTAGAGGATTGAAGCCATCCTTAGAACAGCATATGCTCTACTCTCCACTTTCTTTGATGACTTCTAACATTCTTTTGATGTGGACTACAAATAAACCATTTTCTTCTTTGGATATATGTGTTGAAAAAGATGCAAAGCATTGAATAGCAGAGTAAAACATTTTGTGTTTCAGGCCACCATCTCATTTAAACCAGAAGCTGCTAATAGCTGTTAGTTAAAAGACAAGAATATATAGAAGAATAAAAATGCTGGGCAAATCTCTTCAAACTCATGGGAATACCATATATCAGTACTCTGGTGTAGGCACACTTAATGTTGTACTGACATAGCATAAAAATGTCACTTATACCCTGGTGTGTGTCTACAATCATGAGCTGGATATTCAAGCAAAGGTCTTGTGAGCATCCTGATTCTGCTTCTCTGCACTCTGCTGAGAGAGTACTTAAGCATAATGGATAGATAGGAGGGTAAATGCCATTTATAAACACAGAAGCCCAGTGCTCTGACATGCTGATGGTGGAGGGGGGAGCAGAGGCACATCAGAATTAGATTCACTTAGCATTCACTTTCTCAATGTTGAGAATAAACTCTGATGAAGTCTACATTAAAAAATATATCCAGTGGCTAGAGAATTGTGAAAGATGTCTAGCAGTCCTGCATGGCACTGAGATGTCACAGCTCTGATTGGCTTCATGGAATATAGCTGATGGAACAGAATGCAATCATATTGTTGAATGTAGTACTCTGGAAAGTTACTTAAATGTTACAATTTTATGTGTAGTGTAAAATCTGGGAAATAATAGAATAGGATATAATTGAGCAGAACAGAACAGAGTCCTTTCAGAGGTTTTGGTTTTGACTGCAGCTCTGAAATGAATTGGATTTTCTTCTTTCTGTTTTTCTCTTAGTGATTAATCATTATCAGATATTCTTTAAGAACTGTGACATCTGTTAAATGTAATTACTTTCTCTTCCATATGTAAATCAAGGTCTTTCTCAAAAAAAAAAGAAAGAGGCAGTTTATACTTAAGTACTTTTATCTGCAATTTGCAAGTTAAGGTGTATGTAAAGCCTGTGGCTATACTAAAGGCTAGGTTGTGCCTCCTAGGCACAGTGTTAATTAAAGGGTGATGTGGCTTTGTACAACTGTGAGGAGAACTCTGGAAGGATTATACCTTGGAGAGGCACAGTGCCTCCAGTGCAGCACAGCATGTCAGTAAAATGCACGTGCTGTGCACCACCCCCTTGGTGCTGCTCAGCACCTCTGTGGGCCCTTCTCCCTCCCACCCCCCTCACCCACTTTGCTGGGGTTCACACCCGGGGGATAATGGGAAGGGACAGTCCTGGCACCTGTGTCCAATTCCTGCATGCCAAGGGAAAGGTGCTGCTGACATTCTTTATGTTGCTATTCAGGCAGGATACAACCTGGCCAAGGATAAACAGAAATTGCCAAGTGTCATTCCCTAGACATAGTTTCTCCTTTTACTCAGTGTCAGATCTTTTAAAAGTCTGACAGCATGTATGATTATTGACAGCTTCTTACATTTTATCTAAGCCCATCCTTTATAGCTAATTTTGAATAATTCTATATCCATGTCTGATTTTGTTCTCCTTCACATTTTTCATCAAGGATCATTTTTCCCTGGGGCAGCTCTCTTGACACCAGTGTAGTTTTAGATATGATTTACTCCTATGCAAATAAGATCAGCATCATACCCATAGACCTTTGTTTAGAATATTGACAGTATCCAAAAGCTTTATTCCAATCTCTATGTAAATAGTATCTGTGATCAATTTAATACACATTTAAGGATTTTTGAAGGCCATATTACTCACTGGATTAAATGTACATTTTGGTAATATATTATTGCTATTGTACATCCAATAGATCTAATTCAGCCCAGGGTGATTTAACTGAGTAATAGACCACTGAAAATAGGATTTATTATAGAAATGCCAAGACATTCTTATTTATAGTATAATAGTACAAATTGCCCCTATAATAAATACTCTTCAGTTATCAAATCATCAGTCTTTTATGGTAACACTGACAAATGATCCCATGGGCAGTATGATATTATTAATGTAATGTATTAACTTTCAATTTTAAATTGGTTATTGAATCTGGAACAACTGTACATTATATGATGTAGTTTAGGCAGGACTTGTGACCTAAATCTGCATAGCTTTACAGCATAATATGACTACACATAGTGCTTTAGACTATCCTCATATGCAATGTGAAAACAATATCACTCTGAGCCCACAGTTCAACACAGATCTGTGGATTGCATCCACTTAAAGGAAACTCTTGCCAAAGAATTTCTAAAAGGAAAATTTTAAATAATGCAGAAAATTTTTGGTAAGTCATTGTCATTATTGGTCCCAAGAGAAAGCAAGTCAATTGTTAAGAGCTGATGAAAATAAAGACTAGATTGAATTTTCTTTAAAATTAACTTTTGAGGGTTCTTTTCTTACCAGCAGGTGTTTGTTTCATATGCTGTTCACTGTTACTACAGAAGAAACAACATTTAATTATGTATATTTGATCTGGAAAAAGTGCAGAACCAGGGTCCTTTGTAGAGATTTTACATTTGTATAAAGTAAAACAAAATAAGCAGGCAGGATTAAGAAAATGTTATAAAAGTAAGCTTTGCAATAAGTATTTATTTGAACGATGGGATTGGCGAGTCTAACAATGTAAGAAATATATGCTTAGCAAATTTTCATAGCTTAGATTTGTAATACTCAGCAGATACATTTTTTATCCTCAGTTCAGTCCCATATTTCAGTATTAGAAGCCCAAATAATTTAAATCATTAATAGTTGCAGAATGAGATACTATTTAATTATATAAATTTTATGCTTCATCACCAGTAATTTATTCAGAATTTTAACTGCTCTTTTAATGCATCAAAGCTTGATTGGAAATAAGTGAAAAAATTCTATTTTTCTTTCTGGTCAGTTGGATAATATTTATTTTACTTAACAGAAATTTAGCCCTTTTTTTCCAGCAGCCAGTGAAGTGTGGTCATTGTTGGTGCCAATGCTCTGCAGAGATTTTCAAGGAAGCTAAATAGTTAGACAGTCCATCAAAAAGAAAAAGTAATGACAATGGGATGTTGGGAAGATTTTTTTTTCCTATGACTTTCTTATGTTATGCATTTTTCTGTTGTGGAGAAAATCTCAGTTTCTTGACTTGCCTCACTCTCATCCCAGCACCCAGCCTCACAAGTCAAGTAGAGCAGCTAACCGGCTGATCAAAGCTAGGGCAGTTGGCTATCATCCCCAGACCACATCATAGCATGGAAAAATTCATCCTGGATCTCAGTCAAAAGTATCTTCCCTGTCTGTCAGTCCTCTCCCAGCCAGTTAACACAGTCTCTTTTCTTCAGAAATTCCTGCAACTGAAGACACAGCTTTATCCCAGGTGAAGATTCCAGTGTTTTTACACTCTCCAGCTGAAAAACATTTACAGATATTTCTGCAGTCCCTGCTACCTACATTTGGCCAGAAGGGCACATATGTATTTTTATTAATTTACGCTGGCATGACTTTAGACTGCGGATTAAGTACTCATTAATAGGCAGTAAAAGTATGTGTTTATATCTGTCTTTATCAGAGGAAAGCATCTCTCTGTATCCCAGCTACTGTGTCATTCATGAATAGTGCAACATCCTTCACTCATCCTGCAAGAATGTTCTCTCTTCAGCTCATCTAAACAAACTCTTCCACTACAGAATGCAGCAACTTAAAGTCCAGTTCAGCATCCGTTGTCTTGTCCAAGCTTTTGCCCAAATGAGATCTGAGGTGACTCGTGGACGAGCAGTTGCTATGAAAATTAAAAATGTAGAATCACCCAGGGCACCAAAATGAGCCTGAAACAACCCCTAAGTCCCATTCTCTGCTGTCTGCATAACAGAATTCATCACTAAGGCTTCATTTTGAGATCAAACTTTTGATCTAGGTACAATAACAATTAATCACTGATTTATACCTGCAGTTACTTTTGGAGATGCAATTATACCCACATTCTAAGAATCAGATTCTAAAATGTTGGTGGTGATGTAAAGGCCTCGAACAGCTGCCCATGCTCAGTTCACACTTGGTCCTAGGCCCATTGAAGGCACCGTGAATCTTTCCTTTGACGTCAATGGGCTTCAGATCAGGTCCTGAGCAATTTTTTAAAAACCTCAGAGAAATCAAAACCATTTCATTTGGAATGAGACTGTTCACACCCCTTGGTGAAGACTATTTCCTTTCCAAACACAGCTTTTTTACCCAAGTCACATCAGCTGAATTTCTATTTTTACCAAGAGCTTCATTTTTTAAAGAAGCAGGAAGTATGTTTTTACTTATATTTCATCTACTAGCATCTAAGCTGTTTTGTTCAACTTTCCAAAATACCCCCAGATGGACAGACCAGACCTACAACCAAAAACGAAAAACATTTTAGAAACTTATGGCCATTTAAAAAAACCCTTTTTTAAATGGACACTCCTTGCAGAGGGATTGTCCCTACACACTGCAGCCAGTACACTACAGTAGATGATTTTGTCTAAAATGTGTGGCAAATGTTATAACCTGTATAACAGAACTGATACAACACTACCTGTTATACAGAACATCATGATAAATGCTATGTAAATTGATTTATAAGTGTTTCCTAAATTCAAAACAAATTACAAAATATAGTAGACCAGGGAGAGCAGATCTACCTGTCAGGATTCAGTTCTGTCTAACCATTTCCTGAAAGTGATGGGGAGATTCTTGTATAATTTTGCCCATTAAAAACAAACCTTGTGATGACCAAAAGAAGAGTGAAGTGCTTCCCCTTTATTGAAGACCGTGGCAGTGGTGAGTGTGTGTTCACTGCTGGGGCAGAACAAGAGTGCAAAGACGTGTTCAGAGACACCATGTTGATGTGCAGAAAAGGCCAAGCCGAATACACCAATTTGAATCTATTCCCTTGTGTAAGCAGGTCTCCCATAAAATTTTGCCTGGGTACATCACTGACCAGTGGGCTGTGAATATTACCTGGGAGACTTTCTGTCCCTTTGCTGAATGCCAAAATTTCTATATTGTTTCATGAACACAAAAACTGCCATATTTAACTGTTAAGAATCACATGTGCCAGTGTTTAAGTATATCATCCTTTCAAAGGATAAGGATATTAAGGATCTTTGCTCCTTGAACTGAAATAACTGTTTATGGTGATGGAGAGACTATCTTAACTAGATTAGCTGAGTTACCACAGTACAAAAAGATCAGACAGGCTGTGTTTTCTTCTTCTCCTCAAGCATAGGCATGACAACCCCACCCCAGTGATGGCCATCTCCCATTTAATGTCTGATTGCAACTTTACTCTGGGAAACAGCACTCTCTAGACAAGTTGCTTCCTGAAGAATCTCCTATGGACACTTCTTGCCAAGTCCACCACTGCGGTCCTGTTGTATTGGGCCTCCATCCTTGTGAGAACATCTGTGTAAAACAGATGGATAAGGTGATCTTCATCTGCAGTTTCTCCCTATTGTTTTCTGAGTATTCTGAAAAGATGTACCTCTCAGGGGCCCCAGACCTGTGATTTTGATGCAGAAGCAAAAGCACATGTTTTGCAGAGGAAGAATGTAGATCTTGTGGGATAACTTATGATGCACAGTAGTCCTGAGTAGAAGCAAAGTGAGACAAAACTTGGTGAAGAATAGTTCAAGCTATATGGTAGACAGTCTTGGGATGAGATAAAACAGAAGAACTCAATACAGAAAAACAGCCTAAGAAACCTCTTCCAGACTGAAAACAGAAGCTAAGAAGCCTGAATGAAAAGCATTGTCACCTACTGCTTCTAGCCTGCATCATTTTCTTCTCCTATGCTAATGAAAGTCTCACTATAAGCAAAATTTATTGTTCAAAAAGGGCTTGTTCTAGAACCTCAAATGAGGCCAGTAGAAGCTGTAATATGTGAAATTGCCCCCAAAATATGTACTGTGCCTCAGCTCAAAAACAAGCAGACCAGGAAGTATAAAATAAGCTTTGAAGGCAGTGCAGGGGGTCATAAGTGTTTTTTGGTGTGATGGTCTTAGTGGCCTCAGCTGATGTCAATTTAAAGAGACAAATGATTATACCAGAGGCAGAAAAAATAATGTGGTATTATTCCCTGGGGTATCGATATCTCATCAGACACATTTTTTCAAGTTAAGCAACAAGACAAAAAGGAGTTGAGAGTGGAGGGAAGCCAAAAAACAGCCCCAAACCCCCAAACCAAAAACACCACAGTTCCTCTGAGTATGAATTTAACCAACGAGTTGCCTGGCTTTATTATGTTCTTTTAATCCCATGAAAAAACCTGACTTCCTTATCTGGCTAATTGGGACTCTTCTTGTATCATGACAGTTCAGGAAGCCTAAAGAAAGGGACTATAAATACATACAGAAAGAGAAGCAATGAATAGGCAGTCATCATGTGGGTTTAAGAATTGCCCTAGCAGATACCAGACTCCCAGTTCTAACTCATTTCTTTAACAGCACTGGTGAACATCAAAGAGTACAGCACGGAGCATGCTGAGTCCCAATTACACACCTCAAAAGTAAATGTTACTTCAATGGAAAGTCTTTGGAAATTCAAAATTAAATAAAGGCCAAGATACCCAAATGCTCTGTAAAAAATGTACACCCTTACTGATAACAATTGTTTCCTCAAAATACATAGTTATTAATATACAACACTACATCATTTCATGAAAAATTGTTTGAGAAATGTGTTAAGAGCACATATGGGTATTATACTCTGCAAGATATCAGGAAAAGAAGTGTCAAATAATTAATGTCAGTGAATTTCTATTGTTTTTAACAAGCCTTTTTTAGACACAGGAAATATTTTCTGAGCACAGAATGTGTTTAAAGGAGAAATAGAGTTTAGAACAAATAATTGGTGTGTGTTGAAGCTGGGCAAGCATGAGCTGTTTTATTAAAAAAAACTCTTTAAAAGCTGTGTAAATCCTCTGTAGCTAAATACAAGTTCAAAGAGTTATGTCTTTCACATCATTTAGCAAAAAATCATTGCAACAACCATCTTTGATTGTTGGGTTGGTTTTTCTTTCTTTCTTCCCTTAGTAACTAACAGATTTTTCTCTAACACCTTAATACAGTGCAAGGAACCAAACTTAGCCATGCGGCCATAACATTAATTCAAATATGTAATGGAAAAGGAAATTAATAGATTAAATGGTCTTTAATTTAATCATACAACCTCCCTAGCCTTCATGACAATGCTCACATGCATACTCTCACATACACTTGCTTTCCTGCAAGTATATCCAGTATCCAATGAACTGGCTATGGCATGTAATGAAATTATCGAAGTAACTTTTACAGTCACCAGCACATGCAATATTAATTAAATTGAATTATTTTCACAGAAAAAATTTGCTATGCTATGGTAGATATGCCAATACTGCCTCGGGTAATATATATCACCTATATAAAAGAATTCTATGTGTGTGAATGCTTTATTAAGCCTTTGCATTAAGCCACCAACAAGAGTTTGTGCCCTTTGCTCTATAGGGTGTTGGTGTTTAGTTCATGTTTTACCTGGTCCTGCCTCTAAGATTGCGAGTAGTTCTGTTTTTGTTCTCAGAAAAGGACAAGAATAGGCTCTTCCTAAGGAAATTAACAAAAACCAGGGTTAAGAAAGTGTGTTAAGCCTCTTCTACTGTTATTTGGATTCTAGACTGGATGCACTGAGAATAAGATGTAGAAGATGTGTCAATACAGAAATGCATAGCTGATAATTCATGCTGAATATCTTCACTGATCGTCTAATTTTTGATTGAAAGTAGGCTTCCTTTTGTCATGCAGTAAAAATAATCACCATGTTTTCATTTCTTCAAAAATGCCCAAATTATGATTTTTAATGTGATCTTCATTGCCCTATAATTCCCTTCCTCTCACTGTTTTTCTGATACGCTTTTCTTGATTTTTACATAGCCTTTCTTCATTCATCTCTTTCAACCCATGACCATAATATCTTTCCTCATTGTAATGGGTTTCTCTATATTTTTTTCTTTCTTTTCTTTTTCATTAGGTCAGCCCACAATAATTCTGTAATTTACTTTTTAAAAGAATGGAGGATTGTCCAAATGAAGGGAGGGAATTTATATTAGATTTCGTATTAAGAACTAAGCTTAACTACAAATGATCTAAAATCCTTCAACCCCACACTTTTTAAAATAAGCACCTACGAGTAGTGCCCTATAATGAGGACATCTGTATTATGTTAACACTCCTTTGTGTTGTGAAAGATAGCAGAAAGTCATCTGGCTTGCCCATGTTGGCAGTTCCCAAGCTGCCAGACCAGAGCCTGGGTTCGGATTGCACCAGGTGCCAAAAGAGGAGGAGCCAACAGCTGAGATCACGGGGCAAGTGCTCAGCAGAACCTGTGAGCCCCACTAAAGCAAACATTTGTATGTAAAAGGAACCATTTGGATATAAAAATTATTTGGATACATCTGCTTGATTAAGCAGCCATTACGCCTGCCCAGGGCTCTTACACATCTCAATCTCAGGTGTGGTTGATCAAATATGGGCAGAAACAGGTTTGGATACGAGATCAGTCAAACCTATGAACCTCTCCATTAAGACAGACAGCAGCCACAGCAGTACTGAAGCTAAGACAGAGAAATCACACAGCAGGGAAGCAATGCACAGTAAAATGTGAGGAGCTCTGAAGTGTGTGTTCTTCTCTTCACCCCTTTTTTTTCTTGCATGCTTTTGATCATTTTTAAAATAGTTCAGAACTGCCAGATAATGCTGAATCTAGATAAATGACAGCAGTTCCTGCATGTCTTAGAATATGTGGGATGATAAGAGTTGCTCTAGGTACAGACATTTGTGGGGGTAGTTTTGCTGCCATAAGGGCTAATTTTTAACTTTTTTTTTCCAGGAAATCTTGGATTGTGGACCACAATTCATTAGTCATTCCTTGTGGCTCAATATCACCTTCAGCATGATCCAAACCAGAAATGTGAGTCACTAATTATCTTTCCCTTGTTTCTGTAGAATCAAGCCTTTTTACTTAATTTTTAAATTGTTTTATTACTTATCAAGTGCACAAAAAGCAAAATTTCTTCTTCATTGGTACAAGAACAGGTGCACATTTTTATTTTGTGTTGCTTGCTGTTTCAGTTTTTCAATAACACAGAATTATCTGCTTTGTAAGGCCGTAATGTCTCTTGCTGTTTTACAGTAAATCACCAGTTTCAGGACAGTCAGAATTTCAGGAAAATTTGTTTTCAAAGTTGCTCCAAAAAAAGGATTTTTCAGCTCAAACTTAAGAGGGTAGACTTGTGCCTAGACAATAGCACCATTTTTTGCTGTTAACAATTAAAAGAAATTTTCTCTTAGTGCAGTGGTATGAGGCGAGCACAGAGTGCTTTTAGATTTCAGGTTACTTGGTTCAAACTGCAGTACGTGGAACTTTTCACAAACTACAGTGCACTCAGCCTGTTAAAAATGCTGATTTAATCCAGCTTTATGGATCACTGCTGTTAAAAACGATGATTTTCAAAGTATGCCTTTAAAGCCCTCTTATTTCTTAAACCTGTTTTACCTTTCCTTGCACTAAGAATGACAAGACAAGCAGATATATCCCCCTGTAGTTAGAATTGATTCAGGGAAGATACACAATATTCTTGCATTTTAACCCTACAACAATTCCCCCAAATCATCTGCATGCATGGAGAGCCCTACTTTAGCTCCTGTCAGCCTAAACAAAGAATCCACATCAGCACTTCCATATTTCTGCTCAGGATTTCCCAGACAAAAATATGCGTTCACATACCCTTAAAATATTTGAGGTATGCACAATAAATCCACCACTTTCATAACACGTCGGACGTACTTGTGAAAGCTCAGAAGAACTGGACACCACATGCTAAGTAGCTGTTGTGCCTCCTGGAAAACAGAGATACACTGTGCTGGCAGACCCTGCTGGCAGCACAGCCCAGCCCTTTCTGGAGTCAGCAGGCTCAAGCCAGCAGCACTGTGGCAGAGATCAGTGAACCTGCACTCCCCAGAGCTCTTACACTGCCTGTGCTTAGAAAGAGAACTTCTCCTCCACCACCCTGCCCTGCACTGCAGGGCTGGAGAGCAGGAAAACCCCTGGGCAGCTGGAGCCCCCATCAATGCAGGATCACAAGTGTGCAGCCTTCCAGCAATTCCCATAGAAATGATGGAGCTGTGCTGCTCAGAGCAAGGCTGGGTTGTGACTCTGCCACTTTTTCTCTCAAGAAAAGACGTTGGTCTTTGGAACTGGCTGCTGCTGTTGTAGCTGTAGATCACCAAACAGAATCAACAAAGGGCAGGACACGTATCAGTGTAAGGATAATAGGCACACCAAGAAACCCAAGAACAATTTAAGCCAATGGAAACAAGCAAAGCCAAAATATCTACATTTACACACAAGCAGTCTGGCAAAAGATAATATTTACAACAGATGTTCAGTTTCTTGTCCATTTCTGCAACTCCAAATTTCAGGAGACAAGCGCTGCTTTGGCAATGTTACCGCACATCTTTAATTCAAGGTATTAGGAAAGCATGTATGCACTTTAAAAGTTTACATTCATGTTGTGGGGGAAAAAGAATTTTAAAAGAGAAAGAAAAAATGAAAAGAAAGAGAAAAACATAGGTAAGATGAAGGTGCTAGAATTGACTCTGTTTATTCATCTCTACATGTGAATGTTGCTCTGGTGCACTTCCTCAACCTGAACACACTGACATGTACAGACAATCAGGCACATTGAGCCCAGCAGCAGGGGACAGGGGAAGCAGCTGAGCCAGGGAGGAGATAAATTCAGGGCAGATCTCAGGATGGCAGGGGAGAGTATGTCAGGAATAGCGATTTTACATCCTAGGAAGAAAATGTTGTTCTTTCAAGAGACTTCTGTGACATAGTCCAAAAATGGGATGTTAGGCATACAAGGTTTAATTGCTGTATTTCAGCCCTAAAAAAAAAAAAAAAAAAAAAAAAAAAATGTGCAATGTAAATTAAAAAAGAAACCAAATCTATGTCCCTCGGTCTCATTGGACAGCTATGGTTAAAATAAATGAAGAATGTAACACATCTTCCTTGTATTAATATACAGTATAAAGAAATAGGTCTAGAGCTCAGGACACAAATGGAGCTTTAGATTAGCTGTCAACAATGTCATATCCATGTTAATAATGCCCTAGTCATGCCTGGGGCTGACAGTCTTTCTTATTTTTATTCACAAATTCCATTTAATAACAGCAATAAGTCACTCTAGACAGTGTATTTCTAAGGGATTTCTGCACTTCTCAGGTGGTTAAAGTCACTTGACCTTCGGCCTCATGCCTTAAAAACTCCCTAAGAGATGTGCTAAATTGCCCAGAAATACATTGCCTGTCATGTCTTGTTGGTTAATTAAGGGCCAACCTAGATGGCCTATAAGGACTGCCCTTAAGTAATTACTAATTGATCTCCTACTCAAGAAAAATGAATAAATTCCACAGCAGCAGCAATGTCACATGGCATTTACTCAAATTCATATTCCTCCAATAGAGGATGAAAAGCACACAGTACAATCCACAGGATGGACTGGGTGCAGGAACACCTCTAGAGCAGCAGAGCCTCAGCCCCAGAGCTTGTTGTGTCTTCCTGGTCGTAGCCACTGCTCTCAGCCCTTCACTTGCATTGAGACCAGATACATTTCCCAAAAATCAGTGTTTGTAGAGATTAAGAAATATCTAGTATTTCCCGTCTGGATTTAACTACTTTGAAAGCTGTTTAAACTTTGTTACAAATATCCAGCCAAGGAATCTCAGCAAGAGTGTTAAATTGTCACCTGATGAAAGCCTACCAAAACAGCCAGAGGAAACACATTTCAAAGGCCTTTTATGAAGAAAGGAGGTGGGATTTAGGTTGGTACAGGAGAGGTTTTTGCAGTTTTTTAATGCAAATTGTTTAGCAGTACTCATGAAGAAACTTTCTGGCATTTTTAAGAGTCCAAAAACCTGCTGCTATAATTGGTTTTGATAGGACAATGAGAATGCTTTGAGTTGCATCAGAAATCTGGACAACGTATAGGAAGATACTTTTGGGTATAATATGAATACAATGCTCTTAAGAAATATATGCATAACAATATTTATTAGCCTCTTGTTAGCCTCAGTAAGAGCACATTTGTATATTATCCTATCCAAGCAGTTTACAGATACTGACTCCTCACACCTATATCAGCAGTTTTCATGTCTCAAAATTAATCAAAGTAAAAGGGACCCACTGCTGAAATATTTCTCTTGGACTTACTGAATGAAACTAGGACTCATGGGAGTCAAAAAACATTTCTGTTGACTTCAGTATAAGGCCAAGATTTTAGTCCTGTAGACATGGAGTATAAAATATTAAAAAAATCAGGAGACACTCCAGTACATGAAAACATGTGGCACAGGAGGATAAATCAATTTTTTTTTGTGGCTCATATGAAAAGCTGCAGTGGTTCCATGCTTCAGCTGATGCTTTGTGCAGGGCTCTCCCCATCTCCTCAAACCACATAAGGGGAAGAGTAGCATTTACCCTGATTGCACTGAAACAGGGAATCTGAAATCTGGAAACACACTCTAATCACTGCGGGGATACAAACACTACTGGCATAATGCTAGGGTTAAGATAGCATTAGGATACCTGTCTCACTTATTAAATGCTTAACTGCTTTATTTTCCATACCTTTTAATCTGTTAAATGCTGTGGAGTCAGTGTATGTAAAATGGTAAGTGTTATGGGTAGCTGAGACAAGGGACATAAATATACCTTTGGGTCATTATGATTACATAACTGATTGCTAGTATTTGACTCAGTGTACTGTTCTGGTTGCTTTAAGATATCAAGAGATTGATAAATTAAATAAATGCAACAGGCATTGCTGAGGCTTGTTTGAAACAGAGACAGTGAGCTAGGAAGGGCAGCTTCCCCCACCTGGATAAAACCAAAGGGCTGAAAGGCACAGTCAAATCCAACAACTGCCCTTTCAATCAGTCCCCTGGTACTCTGTGTAAAAATTACATCCTGACCTATTTCTGCAGTTGATGCAATTCTGGTATGTTTGATTAAGGTGGCTACTGACAAGATGTGTAAACATAAGCAATGTAAGCTAATTTTTGTGATATAACATTTTTACAGTTACTCACAGGCAGCAACAAACTGGCATTTCTTTTGTGGGTTTTTTTTTTTCAGAACCTTGGAGCTAAACTAGATTTTTATGATGTTAAATTCATCTTTAACAAACATCAGTATTTATGCAGCCTCTTGGTGTAGCAGTAAAACATATTCCTTTAAAAATAAGGGACTAAAAATAGTGATAATTCGGATTCCTGGATGTGCCTAGTTTCTGGCAACTGAAAAGGCCTTTGATGTCGTCATATTCTGCAATGATTTCTGTGTTTTTCTATAGCATTTTTCTCCCTACACATGTGGATTTTATATCCTCTTCATGTTGGTATAGCATGAAGTCTTATGTGGAATTTAGAGGATCTGAACTAAATGTAGCTAAAAGGAACTTTTGGATGAACTGCCTGGGATTTGTTCAGATCTGTTAAAGTAATGGGGGAAAGCACAAAAGGATAAAGAAAGAAAGGCCTTAATCTTTGTTCCATGAGTGATAAAGCAGCATCACATGGGTGAAAATTGGCCTGACCTTCACCCACATGATGCTGCTTCTGCCTCAGCCACTCTTTCTTTGCTCTGATTAAGTGAAGATAGCCTCTTTCTCTGCAAGGAAAAGTCAAAGAACAAAAAGAAAAAAAATTCTGTCTTAACTATAAAAGGTTTATTTTTTTAATCACAGTTGGGCTCATACAAGCCAGTTTCTAATCTTATTTTTTTAAGTTAAAAAAGTGCCTTTTTAGAATTTCTTTGGCTCGGTTTCTTTAGCCCCCCCCTTCAAACCTCAGGGCCTAGATCTTAACTTGCTTCCCTTGGATGTGCTTTGTTGCTCATCTTCACTTTTACATGATAGCTGTTTGACTTAAATGGGTTGTGCGCCAAAGGATTGCCCCTTGGGGAATGGAAAAACTGGAGGGAGGGAGAGGAAAAGCAGTACTCAGCTGGTTTAAATGGCACGTACAGTATATCTATTGGCAGGGTACTGCCAATGCTGCAAGGAAACTTTCAGTGCTCAGCTTTTACCACTGAATGCCAGACACTAGGACATGATTTTATGTATCAGGTTATCCATGTTCATACAGACTAAAAAATTTATTGCGACACCATTGTCACAGTTCCTGTGACTAATATTTTTAACAGCAGGATATTTAAAATTTGACAAGGATATAATAATTCATTGTCCACATAGTCAACATGCTTGGAGAGCTGCTAATGTCTTCAAAGGTTTCAAGAGGGCACACTGAAATTAATCTCTTTTGCAATGTGTGCTACATAAATATTTTTGTTACGCTATTGCAACAAGATCAAAATGTATTTTTAATTGGATGTTAATCTACTAAACATCACTTAAAGTCATGCTTATGTAGGTGTATGTAAGTGTGAATGTATCTGGCTGAGATCCAGTGAATTATTGGCTAAGTCCACGGGCTAGCTTCAATTTGCACTGGTCATTTTTTCCCTCAGGAGCTAAGAATATATGATGCTGTGCAACATAATGGAATGTCATTGTAATGTGCAATCTGTTATTGTATTGCATATCTGAGGTAGGGAATGAGGAAAGACCTCCCCAGCTTACCTACAGCAGGCATCAGATGCTGGAAACACTCTGTATATTGCTTAGACGTGTTATATTATGAAATAGAAAATTACTTAATAAATTCACGGTAGTTTCTAAAATTGAAATCAGACATGCTGATACAAGCTTGCTCTGTGTAAGTCTAATGTGACTACCACTGATTAATTAGTGTTGGAAACAACAAACACCAATTCGCTCAGTTTAGAAATTTTGCAGCAGCTACGATTTATGAGAACATTCTTAAAATAATACTGAGTCTAATTTTGATATGTGAATACACTGACTCTAACAACAACTCTTCTTCTTTGGCAGTGGTTTCAGAAGCATCAGCATGAGTCCTTTTCTGGCCTGGACAGACTTTGTCTAGCTATATGTCCTCACATGCACAGATGAATCAATTATTTTTTAATGATATAACTGAGATTCACAAGATCTAGTTTTTGAGTGTGTAGTCGTACTGGTCACACCATCTAAGAATATGTTTCCATTTGTTCTCCCAAGTAAATTGCACCATTGTGCCCGCAGAAAGTCAAAAACCAAAATGTTGTGGTTGTAAATATGTTCAGCGACAGTTAGGATTTGGATGCTGATTCAAAGTCCATTGAAGTCAATGAAAAGACTCCTATTGATTTCAGTGTGCTTTGGCTCCATCCCTTGATTCTTTGTTTAGAACTTCTAATGATTATTTAGTGCAAGAGGCAATACTGTGAGCTTTGGGTGCTGCAGTAGTCTTGCTAAAAATAAAATAATAAGTAAATAATCGTTTAGGGAGAAAAATTATCATCTGTATAGCAAATTTAGGTTAGCTATTTAATACATATAATCATCAACACATACACATTTCAGAACATTTATGGGGATTCATAAATGCTTCCACAGTACATACTAACACACGCACACACACACACACACACACCCTCCATATTCATACAAATTTTACTAAGAACTCAAGATTTAAACCTCTTGGTACTGATACACAGGAGAGTCCAGTAATATCCAGGGTATGCAACACCCACTGGCAAATGCATCAGAGAGTCTGTAGAGTCCTATTTTCTTCTGAATTGGCACTAGGAGGCTGTGACATGCCCAGACCTTGCCAGATGGCATCAGGGTCATGGTTTGAGGCAACTGAAGGCAACCCTTAGCCTCAGCATTTAATTACCAACAACAGATTATCAAGGTTCCATATATTTTCTCCATAATCATCTTACAGAATTGTTTTTAAGCTCAGAATTTGAGAAACCAGCTGGTTTTAATTTTGTGGCTTGAATCATTATTTCATTAACAAGAGGACACCATTCATGATGACGTATAAAATATTGACGCAATAGGCTAAATTTAAAAAGATGGAACATACTGAAAGCCACATTAAAAAAACAAGAATGTGTTTTTATTTAAACCACTAAAAATACTTTAAAATACATTTTTGGTTGAATTGTCTGGTTCTTTTAGTGTTTCTCAGTGCTAAGAGGCTGCTTTCATACACCCATAAAAGCTCACATTGTGCATATATGGTACCACCCTCATCAGTAAGGAGGCGACGTAATTTGGTAAATTCACCTGCTAGTTAGTAGCTATTGACAGGAATAATCTGAAGCCTTCCTCACCATCAGAAGATAATGAGGTCCAGTACTTTTTTAATTTAAAATAATCTGAGCCAGCCATTGTATTTTACTGAAAATGCACGTTTCTACATATTAAATTGCTCTACATACAGCTTGTTTTGTATGACTTTTTCAGTTCATGGCAGCTGCCTTAAACAAGTTTGAAAGGCTCCATTATGGTCTTTTGGGTCAAAAATGGCTTTTCTTTAAGTGCCAAAGTACTTAGTTACAGTGAATTGGTAACACAATATCCACACCATAATATGCATATTGTGCATGACAAAAGGCGAATAATTTGTAATCCCCATTTAAAATAAAAGCATAAATACCTACTGTATTCAGCAAATCTGAAATATTCTACCAGTACATATTTAAAAGAAACCCAATGTGTTCATGTGAAAGACAACAATAGTCTGTACTTTTTTTGTGCGACTTCCCCAAAATTTATAGCTCTTTTTAAATTTTTGGGCTTTTCCCACTTCATTATTAACACGGTTTCACTGTTGAAATGTATTTTAGGAAGTCAACACATTAAAATCTACGTGCAAATAACAGCAATGAAGGCAGGAGAATCTATATTAAGTGTAATCCCCCAGTGCAACAAAAGTTCAGGTCAGAATGGTGTCTCATGCCTCTTGGAGGGCCCATTTCAGGCTCTGTCACTCACACCAGAATTGTGCTGGTGACTGCTGTAGCTGTACTGTACATCCACAGTCCTCCTGTCCTTCATACAGTCCTTACTTGTCAGAGATTTACTAACTCTGCCTGGTGTCTCTCACAGATTTTTATTGATAACATATATAAACACCATCCTCCCTTCTGTTACATTTGTTTAGTGATCCACATGCAGTATACAAAATACAGGGAACCTGCATTCATTTGCTAAGCCTGAAGATATTGTTCATTATGTTTTATGTGCCAGAATAGATAAAAATTATTCCCAGAAGAGTGCATGTTTAAACTGGCAAAGAAAGATGATTGACATCTACCATAAGTACTTTTGTCAAAGCTTTGGTGTGTTATCAGTTTGCAGAGCTATTCTAATGAACACTGTCCATACTCACCAGATGTGCTATCAAGAATATGCCAGATACTTGCAAAATTCTGCTGCAGCCTCGATGCCAAATGTGTGTGACACAAACGAGTCAGGCTACAAGTTCTGCTAGATAAATTTGATTGGATAAAGGGTTGAGCCTAAAGGGTCAAAGAATGTAAATAATTCTAGACAGGAGCCTACCCTCCTGGCTAATTTCACTAAATGTGGATTATTATCTCTGTGCTCAAACACTAAATTGCCTTGGATAAATTTGCAACTTTAATACTGCTGCAGACAGAAGTAGAAAATGCTTAATTAAAATAAGGCTTTATATCTGTATCTCAGAAATTAAAAAAACTACAGTATTTAATATTCCTGTTTGTTTCTCCTTTTATTCCCAAGTGCCCACTGCTAGCTCACAAACATTATTGTTTACATAGGGTACAAAAACAAGAACTGAAACAAAGTCTGTCACAAACACATGAGGGAGGATTCAATTCTTTCAGGCTTTCAAGACACCAAGAGCTTGGCAGAGGTTTTCAGCAATGCCTTTTAGTCTCAGTTTTGAAACAAGTATATACAGAGAGCTTTCCAAATTCCCAGCACATGGCAGGCCCCTGCTTAGGCTGGGTTCACATCTGCTCTGTCTACCTGAAGTCTGCACAGCAGTAGAAGATACTGGTGAAAGGGATCTTGATTTCTCCTGTGACTTTTTCAAGTATTCCCCAGCCACTCATCATTCAGATATGCATTTTTGAACTTCTAATGTTTTAAGTATAAAACATCAAATAGATTATTTTAATTAAGCAATTAATATAAAATATTTTGTTAAAGTTTAATTCTTTTGGGGGATGTTGGGACTGATATATTAGAAACAAAACATCAGACTTTTGTTTTGTTCCAGGAAGAAGGTAATGCACATTTGTGGATTCAGGTAAGAGCTGTTACACAGACTGGGGATATTTTTATTTAATTTCCTGGATAATCTACTGTAAAATTCTGAAAAATTTAACTAGATTATCATCACTTTCTTATCAACCTACCACCAATCATCCAAACAGATTTTAGATAGCTGTTTGAACAATCTTGAAAATTGGCCCAAGAAATATCTATTTATTTAGTGATATTTGCTTGCAATGATTCCTCCACACTGTACCTTGCAAAGTGAAGCTAAAGAAAATTAAGGATTTTGTAATGGAGACTGTACATCTGCCAAAATATTCATTAAAAAGTTTCCTTACTCCTTCTCTGAACTAAGAAAATTCCCACTGCCATGGGATATGAACTCCCATGCTGTAGATGTCTAAAAGCACTATTTGTGCTTGTATTAAAATATGCACTGCCAATGATTTCAGGAGTGCCCAGATGCTCCCAGTTATGTGGAAGAGTTAATGTTTGGCTGGTGTCCTCCCACTTGTCCTTGCCATGGGAGGGAGATCCTCTCTTATGGCGTGGGAGGCTCAGTGACAGCACTTCCACCAGCTTCAATGTCTTCCCTCTAGGTCTCTCTCAGAGTTACTGTGCATTCCTACAGAATAATACCTTCAGAGTGTGAGTGAATAAAACACCCCAAGTCTATTAGGATGTGTGTCAAAATTACAAACACAGAGGTTGGTATACATGTATGCTAATCATTTCTAGTTATGCATGAAGTTAATTTACAAAAGAAGATTTACATTATTTTAATGGCATTCTCTACAAATAATATTCAATTATTTCAGTTTGGTTTTGATGCCTTTTTATGTTTTGCTTGTTTGGAGATTTATATTAATTTGTTTTATCAATAATATGAAAAATTAATGGAGCTCTTATTAAGGTTAAAAGCACCTCAGAGAAGTCATCATTTATCAGCTCTGTTTTATTACTACGATTACAACAAAGTTGTGTCGCTATCACTTGGCAAAATATCTATTCCCTTTTCCCTGGAGGGTTTGAGGTTGCTTTCCTGTTTCTGCTCCTGGAAAGGAGCATTTGGAGCTGTCCTTTAGAGCTGTATGGATGCACTTGCAGAGCAGCACAGAGGAATGGCATCCATGTGTCTCTGTGCCTAGCCTACCTGGGAAATCCCAGCCCCTTCCTCATGCCCTGGGCACGCAGACACTCCGACTGTGCCAGCTCCTGCAGCTCTGCTTCCCCAGCACCACCCTGCCAGGCATCCACCTCCTATGTCCCTCCTTCCATGGACACACCACCAACCCTGGCTGTCCTTGGCTCTATCTCTTCCTGAGCTCAGCTGGACTCAGTTCTCTGGCCTGAAACAGTGGCATAAATCTCACAATTTTTCCTTTATTGAGGTCTAACCCTTCCAATTTCTTGAAGGTGATTTCCCTGTTGATATCTGAAGACGAATGGCAGGATAATACCCATTTGAAATATAAGTGGACAGCAGCATCAGATCAGAAGGGTAGTGAGAAGAGAGAGAAAGGAAAATGATGACAGGACACTTTTTGTTAAGTGCTGATCCAGTGAAGAGAGTCTCTCTCTGGTTAATGCAATTTAGTGATAATTCTTTGGAAAGGAGAAAGGACTCTTTCACAGCTGTATCAACAATAGCCACTCTTAAAAAAAACCAGCAGCTGACTTGACATGTCAAGCATCACATATTTGGCTGTGAAAGCAAAGCATAAGCCAAGCTGGCCAATAGCACAGACTTGGAATGATGCCACTGAAAAGCTCATCTGTAAACTGATGCTACCTTATTTCTTGAATTCTAAGAGGGCTTGCTGAGATTTAACAGCAATGCAGAACTACCACATTCCTCATAGATATTTCTTGTTACATGAGATCCATGCATGAAGTGAAAAAGAGCAAATGAACATCAGGTTTACATCACCACTGATATGTGAATGATTGATCACCCATTAAATCACATACAGAGCCAGTAACAGCACACGGGGTAGTGTTAAAGCAAAATGTTTGATATTCTGTACTCTAATTAAACATGGAAATAATATGAGGCAGTCTGTATTGTAAATGTTATTGCAGATTATAGACCTAGAGGAGAGGTGTTATGCCACCTTTATAGCCTCCAGTTCCTGAAGACTGTGACTTAGAGTTGCCTCAGGGCTGCCCTAAATTACACCAGTTGGTAATGACTCCCAAAGGGCTGCTATGCATCCAGTGGTTGCTGGAGTGTAAAGTACTTTGGCTATGCCAGCAGCCCATCATTTCACAATGGAGGCTGAGAGCAGCTGGCATAGTGCTTGGAGGAAATCCCCAAGTAGTGGTTTAAGACATTTTTCTAACACTTTTTGTCATGAGAGTGATAAAAAATAAAGGCCAGATTTCACAAACACACAGGGGTTTTTTCATTTTTATTTAAGCATCTGTAGTTGTGGTTTGATAAACTGGGAGATGATGGTTTCTATAGGATTTCAGAACAGGTATCAACCTAATATTACTTCAGCTTGGCAGCATTCCAGATCTCTGTTCTGGCCCCGATTCCCTGCCTGTGCAGTGTAGCACCACCGGCTGTCAAAGGCATATTCCTGATATACATCTGTGTTAGCAAAAGTAGCTGGATTTCCCCTTGTATATGCAAGTTTTTCAGTTCAGGCCCATATTCCAGCCCTTGCTGGAGCTGCAAAAAACACCAGTTTGCAGGTACAGAAGATCCTTTGAGTCGGTATCTCTGTAGCTCGTTCAAAAGCTGGGCCAATTCAGGCAGAGGAGTGATGGGTGCAGTTTTTTCTGTGCAGTGTGTGGGCTGGGCCAACCATTCTTACACAAATATCTCAAAAGGTCAGCTATGAAATTATTACTTAATACTGGCAGTTAGAGGAGTTGAAATTTCATCTATCTTTAGGATGCTCTTAAGTGAACCTCCTGAAGATAGTAACTGTCTGCTGGCAGTAGAAACTCACAACTCTCAAATTAAGTGGATACAGTCCAAAACTCAGTTGATGACAGTGTTTTCAAACCTTTGCCTCAAAGTGGAGGCAAAAAGCCACCACTTATGATCTTACTAACTGTTCTATGAAACACAGGGAAAAAAATAAAGTAATTTACAGAGATATACACAGCACAGAAAAGTAACAACCCTCTGGGAAGCTACCCAGGGAGAGGGAATTACCAGTTCTGTACTAAAGGTATCTTTAAAAAGATGTCCATAAGCCCAAATAACATCAAGGAGAAAAATGATCTTATGAAATGTCCCTGGATGTGAACTCATAAAGGACTGACTTTCAACTTAAGTGGAGAAAGGTGAGTGTGCATTCAAGGACTGTGCTGTAACTTTCCTAAAAGGAAGAAAAACATACCATCCCCTTCTCTTCCACCAAGTCTCCCCTTTGAGCTAGTGCTGGCTGGCAGGTCTGCACAGGGTGGCAAAAGGTCAAAAGGAGGATGGATGAAAGAAGCTAATACTGCATTTTCTCTGTTTCCTACCTGTATATCCTTTGTGCAAGGAGGTCATGGTCTAAAACTTCTCTTCCTGGAAGGTTCAGAAAGCTGTGAGAAAACTTCTTTAGTGCCCTGTACTTATTCACAGATAGACACATGATTTCCCAAAAGAAATTGAGGAAAGTGGATCAGAAAAATATTGAATTAATCATACTATAGTGATCAGAAAGGGGGATCATCTAGCCCATCATTTTACCTGAAGGCAGGATTGATTTCAATTAAGTAAATTCTGATGATCTCCTGTCATTATATTTGTTTAATTATTAAATTATTATTAATATTACTAGTACCTGTTACTGTCCTCTAAGCTAGCCATTTGGTGGTTAGCTACTCTTTGTGCAAACTGAATGATATCATCCTATTAGAATTAATATAGGCTGAATATCAAGGGTCTGCCACAGTCTTAATGTGCTTCTTTCTTTCACTAGATCCTTTCTGGAGCTTGGAAAGCAGCCTAAATAAACTTAAATGGCTTGTACCCTCTATATCAAAGGATCCCGACCAAAATTTCTGTTCACTTTAACAGTGCAAACTTGGCATAAACCCTTGGAAGGCCTGTATTTTATTCCACATTTCCAACAAAGCTGGAATACAGTACCTGAGGACAGGAAACTCTTTTGCTGTGATGTAAAACCTACAGATTTTTCTCTCCTGTGTACTTTCAAAATTTGTTCTTGAAGGCAGAAAGGCTGGGATGGACAAATACGTAATTAAAGGGAGCTAAAGCAGGAACAATAACGAACAAATGCCATTATTTTTACCATAGTTCTTGGGGGAAGCTAAGGTAGAGGCTAAGGTAGAGATATAGAAAGTCAGTCACGGTGATGCACTTCACTTAGCATGGGTTCATGCAGTGCAAAGAGCTTAATGTCTGCAGCTGAGCTGGGCCTAATGGGCAGCAGTTGTTATCTGTGGAAATGGAGTCTGTGAGAGGCAGCCTGGCTACTGCACCTGCCTGTGATGGCTAGTGGGGTTTTCAACATGCTCCTGACCTTTTCTTACTTATTTTGCTTAATTTTCATCCAAAAAGAGCCATCATCTGACTGGTCATCCCAACCCCGATTTTTGCCATCTGAGCCCATTGGTGAGAGTTTAGTGAGAAGAAGGAGGGAGAAGAGGGGGAGTCTGCAAAATAAATCTCCCCTCTGGGGATGGAGGGGAGCTGCTGCAAGACCCATGCACCTGACCAGCACCCACAGTTTTATAATCTTCTCATATAGCTTTTACACATCATTTTATGCATATGTACAGGCAGTTCTTCCTACACTTATTTCTCCCCATAATAACCAGAAACTGCTGTGAATCTTCCAACAGGCTACAAGAGACCTTTGCATGCTGCCTTACACCACGCAGACTGAAAATCATTTCCCACTCTGCCTGTCTACTGTCACAGGTAAAGCTCCTGCAGTCAAATCCAAATGAGAATAACCCCACCAGTGCAGCACCAACCACTCTGTCCTGCCAGTTTTGCAGACTGCTTTATAGTTGATATGCACCAGTAACTTCATGGCCCTTTTAGGACACCAAGCATAGGAAGGAAGATCTTGTTCTCACCAGAATTAGGGACTCCCAGGTCTCTGTCCTATCTGAGAAGGCTTTAAAGTAGGAAAGAAGGTTCACTGTATTTTCTTGCCCCATATACAAAGACAGAAGTATAAACTTACCTCCGTGGAGGTGGGGAGTTTTAAGAATTCATCACTTGAAACAAGCATTCAACTTAGAAAGAAGTACTGTAAAACCCATCATATTAATCACCATAAACTTTCAATTTCTTCAGGAAAACACTTATTTACCTGCTATAAATTGATCCAGTTTAATAAGAGTCTCATTTATTATTTATCTGCCTTATAAAGATCCTAACACGTGAGGAAGCTAAGTAACTAAGGAAGTTCACATGGCAAAAATTCATTATCTCATATTGCTATTCCTTGACTATTTTGATGTTTGCATGCTATGTTTGTTAACACAAAAAGTCAGACTCTCCAACGTGATAATGTGAATTTAACAGAAATGTTGCTGGCTTCATTTTTATTGTACAGCAAAATACTGCTCTACAAGGTTTAAGTGTGGATAATTTTGGTAAGAATGAGGTCACAAATACCAATACTCCATGGAGTTGCAACAGAAATACAATGGCCTGGTAGTTCTGTTTCTCTAGATCCTGATAAGTCTTTGATAAAGTGTGAAAAGAAATATAATTTTATTCCAGACCATGTAGAATCACAGCATAGTTTGCTTCCCCCCCCCCCGCCTTTTTTTGATGGTGTGTTTCTTATCAAACAAGATCAGTTTCAATCTTAGGTCACCATTTGACATTCCAATTGCATGGGTGTCTTTGCATAAACACAGAGTATTTTTCAGCGAAGCCCAGCTCTATTTAACAGATGAAAGTGGATTCTAAAGGTTGAAGTTCTACCAACAAAACTCAGAAGAACAGCAATTTAATGAGATGCAGCCAAGTGAAATACCTACACCAGGCTGAATCCTGGCACAGGTGAGCAGGACGGCAGGAGCAGGAACCAGAGGCAAATCTGGAGTCTTGGGGTTATGGAGAGCCCTTTGTCAACAGCACAAGCACACAGATTTTAATTGGATTGGCTGTTTCCTCCAGGAAGGAAGATCTGTGCTTGAGATTGCTCATTTGGGGGGAGGAGGTGAAGGGAGGTGGAGCAGGCACGTGGCAACATTTTGTGGGAAAAAGTGTTTGCCAATCCTAGCACAGGAAAGATGCTGCTTGTTTTCTCGAGTGTCCTGCAAAAAGGCTACTTTAAAAGTGCAATGGTTTTTGACAAATTGTCAAAATCTTTGAGGTGGCTCAGATGCTGTCAGAGCATTTTCCTCTCATCTCACACAAAGCATTTCAACTCCTCCTATTTTAACAATCGTAACAACAACAACAAAAAATCATCAGATATTCTTTTGCTATTTTAAATGGCTATTGTTTCACTGTATTTAATCATTAAGGAACCAGAAGGGACACATTTCATTGAAAAATGTTCATTTGACCCTCTGTAAACAGCAACTTGAAGCATTTTAACAGGCTCTTCAAACTATTTGGGCAGAAATAAAGAAGCATCTGGTTTGAAGCACAGTTTCATATTGCATTGTTTATGTTGATAGCTTAAGTTCTTTGCTGTGCATTGTTATTTATGACAATTGAATGTAGAACATTTTTGATTCAATAAAGTGCTTTCATTCTACAGCATGGGAATAAGGCAATCAAAGCTGAGGTGACTTGACTGCTTTCATTTAGAAGGTGGATTCCAGCAGGCCTATTAGTGTTGGAGAAGGGAGGGGGAAGGAAAGGATGGAGCAGGTAACTAGGGGATACAAATTAAAAAGGGTGAGAAATCTGGGAAAGAATCCTGCTGATAGTATGGACTATATGAGAAATTTCCACAAGTCACTAAAGCCATGGGAAGAAATTGCAAGAATCTATCCAAACAAAAAGAAAAGAATTCTATATAGATGTGTATTTTCTTTTTTTTTTTTTTCCCCTTTTTTTTTTTTAACTGGAAAACTTGCAGGGAGACATCAATGCTTCAATCCTCTTGTCCCCTAAGCCAATAAAACACACAAAAATACATACATTTTTAAATATTTTTATTGTGTTTTCAGCTTTATTTCAGAGTTAAGCAGCAAACCACATGATACATATTATAAATGTAAAATGATTCAAATGTCAAAGTAACAGTGAAAAATAAATAACCAAAAATAATATGGAGTTATACCAGTAGCAGCAGAACTTTCCCATGTCAAAGAAAGTTCCTAAAAAAGCTTTTCAGGATACTGTTTTCACCATACATTATGTATATATTAAGTATATGTATATAAATTTAATAATATAGAATTATAAAAAATATGTCAACCCAAGTACTAAATATATTAATTAATTAATTGATCAAACCCTAATGTTGCTATTCAGTAAATGCAAAAAATGGAACAATGAACTGCTTAAGAGCAAAGTTTATGATTATTAAAGACACGTTAAAAGCCTCTATCTGCTTAGAAGGGAGTGCAGGAAAAGTACTCAAGCTCTAAGGAAATGTTTTCCAAGTATTCCAGGGAGACTTTAAGAGATAGGAACAGGTTTAGGAACTCTAATAAGCATTGCACATTTCCAAAGCAGCTGAGGAAGGCATTTATGATTCTGACTTTTCTGTTTAATTTATTCTGTCCCATGTTTCTGTTTACTGCACAAAGTGCTGGTTATGAAGCCAGAGCAGCTCAGTTAATTTGATTTCAGAGCTATTTCCCATAGATCATCCACTAGGATGGAGCTCCTGTAACAGCAAGCAGAAGCCTGACTAGCCCTAGTGTTTTCTCCCAGGCTATATGTTATTTTCTTAAAGACCCTTATTAGACTTTCTGTTTTCAGCCATATACTCCAGCAGTATTCCAGTCAAAGGAGTAGAATGCAATTAACTATTTTTTCCTGTTGTAATGGTAGCATCTTCAACTTGTGATTTAACAGAGCTTTTTAGTCAGGGTGAATTAAGCACTTTATGCTTCTTTTGCCTGTTCTCCCCTTAAGACTTTGGCTCTCTGCTGTTTAGTTCTCTCTCAGGCTGTTTTCCTTTCATTTGCCTTATTAGTAGGTAGGTCAGTAGCTGATGCCACCTACTGTGGGCATCCAAAGGCTTTTCTTTTGTTTCCTTTTTTTTTCCAAAAGCTTGAGAAGTTGCCACTTTCTTTAGTAGTGATTTACAAAAGATATTAAAAAATTATTTAAATCTCTTGTTAGGAAAAAGATACTGCACCTTCCTTTACAGCTATGTGCACACCTTTCTTTAAAGCATGTATCGTCCCAGTGCCTCATCTGAATATCTTAACCTGGCAAAAGTAAGTAAAAATCAAAATGGGTTATGGATATATGACATATCAATTAACATTTTTCCATTTTCAGGGCTCTTTTCATCTATAATAGTCTGGTGATTTTTTTTTTTACCTTCCTCTACTCAGAAACCCCTGGAAACTGGGGAAGGGCAGACCTTGGCTGTGTTGTTAAGACAGAGGGACAAATTGGTATCCATATATCAGATGTGCACTGCCTCCCTTGAGTATTTTTCCAGGAATCTGAACAAATGCAGAAGATAATGTTGTACTCTGGGTCATGCTTAGCTGTAGAGGAGAGTGAGGCAGTGTGTACATGTGCATGTGTACATATCTCAGCAGGAACAAATAAACTGTTGTAAGAAAAGCCATTAGTATAGAGGGAAAAAGAAAAAAAGTGGGTTAGTATGAAACGCGTTCTCAAATGCTGGAATGATCAGACAGGTCCTGCATGTGTCTTTTTACTTTACAGTCTAAGGTAACTAAGAATTTTCTGATACTCTACCATTCTTGTCTTTAATGCTCTGCTGTCATTATATCTGTCCCTTTCAGTCAATCATTGGCTTTGAGAGTGGTCCCACTAATGCCCTTTTTCTATATTACATCCTTTTTCCTACTGGTTACTGTCTTATAACCTCCTCTGAGTTCAAATTTGAAGCTCTCTTCCCCTGGTTTTCTTCTACTCATGGGCACACTATGCAGCTATTACTCTGCACAGGATCGCTCTTATCCTGTTTAAGTTTTGAATTATTGCCCCGTATCTATCCTGTTCTGTGCAATATTCCTTAGTCATGCAAGATGTTTCTCTGCTTCTATTGCAGCCCTTGTTTTGTCTATTTCTATACCTGGTTTTTGCCAGCTGACATTGCTCCAGTGCAGTTGATATAGGCATAGCTACAGAGTATAATGAATAGCCTGTTGCAGATTTAAGAGCATGCTTTGGGACATACCTCACACATTTATATTCTCTCCTAAAAAGAGGTTGCTGACTCCAAAGAGCTAGCAGTACTAAATCTATACTGACGTGCTAATCTCTGAAGTTCATAGACAGGTTTCTGAGTTTAAATCACTGATGTAAAATGTGAGGTTGGAGGTCTCCAGATGACAATTGCAATACATTTGTTAATGATAATAGCTCCATTAATTGAATTTACTGATATTGGAATGACAAGGAGCACCACACCTAATTCATTAGGTTGAATTTGTGGAGTGACTGTGGTGATTTCCAGTCTGTACAATCATGTTCCCTCCTCATTTTGCTGGTTTTCTTGCACTTCAAGCCCTAGAAAACAGCTGCACAATTCAGTATAGATGCCCAGTGGTGTGTGGCCTCTGGAAGGCTTTTACAGTCATAACCATCTGCTCTGTATGTCAGACATACCTTGCCAAGCAGCTACTCTGCTGTATGACCAAACCACTGTCAGGAATTGTTTATGCAGCAAAACCAAGCCTAAAGCACAAAATAGTCCTCAGACAAAAATAAGTGTGCATACTCAAAGCTATATCGAATAGCCAAAAATTATGTCGTGTGCAAAGAAATTGCAAAGGAGTAATGAACAGCCCTGTAACACAACACAAATCAATTCCTGTAACAGCTTGTTTGCAAAGCTCCATTCACCCTGCTGCATTCCCTCCTTCCCCTTCCAAACTGAAGCTGCATTCAGAATACCCATGCAGAATGACCACACTTGTTACTACATCAGTGTAAAGAAAATTGCCCCAGCCTGTTCAAAAACATGCAGGATGCACTCGGTTATGTGTCTGAACATAAGAGTAGCCATAAGCACATATGCAATCAAATCAGTTGCAATTTATTGCAATACATCCCCTGTCCTGACTGGTTTTCTCTCTATAAATGTCATATATATATAGATAGACAGATATCTCCCCATTTCATGCCTCTCATTTTATGCATCCTAAAATTTTATTCCACTTCATAATCTCTTTTTATAGCATATACAATGTTCTCGTCTTTTTGAACACTTCAGGAGGCTTCTTTTTCTCTAAGCAGTATCTCATCTTCCAGTAACTCACAAACATAACAATTCAGATTTCTCTGTTGCTTCCTTACTTATCACTTCAATGTTTCTGTTTGAAATGAAACCGAGAATAAAAAGACTCCAAACAGTGAATTAACTTGGACATGTAGATGTTCTCTCATGATGCTTTCACTTTGGAGACTGTATTTGTTAAACCTTTTTCCTCTCATTCCATTTCATACAAATTTTACTAAATGTTAAATTTTCTAAAATTATTACATTTCATTTACCAAGGAACAGAACAGACATATTTTCAAAAGCATTTACGCAATAAAAATTATGTCTTCATCTAATTTTGAATTTTCCATGAGGCACTTCTTTCTGCATTTGGAAATGTTGTACTGTGGCTTCCAGGAAAGAGCTTAAGTATTTAAATTGTTACTGTTGGTTGGAAGTGAGGATCCAAAACTCTCATTTAGAGAGCTTAACTTGCAAATTCTGATCATCACCAGTCACTTTATCATTTTCATTGTACTATTCATGTAAACAAGAGTCTAACGCTGCTTGTCATGAAGATAGAGCTGGGACCAAACTGAAATGCAGAGAACAGAAAAATTGCACTTCTGGTTCACTGTGAATAGTTGAGTTACTGAAAAAGAAATTCAACTGGCAATACACAGTTCTGTTCTTGCTTATTAGCAGAAACACTAAAGGCTACTATCCTGTTTCTACCAGTACAGCAATAATTTGGACAGTAGGTGTTTGCATTTCTTGGGTTTGGAATCTTGACAGCTGCTGTTGCCAGATCCTGCCTTCTTGCATTGCCTTTGGCACTGGAAAAAAATAACAACCACAGCATGTTTAATTTTACTGTCTTATAGGGAGAAAAAAATCACTTAAAATTACTTTTGGATTTTCATTAATAAGCTCAATAATCTCTTAAGAAGCCTTTGGCAAAGCAACCAATAAGAATGAAGGGATTACAAACTTTAGGTTTTAATGAGAATTGGTTGTTTGGGGTGTTTCTTGTTCTGCCACAATCTATCGTCAGAAGAATGTGTATTAAGATTTCAGTGCCTAGAATCACAAAATCAAAGTATGGTATTTGCATTACTCATGTAGACTTTCAATTGGACTAGTCAGATGAATGGTTTTAAATGTGCACATTTGATTTTGTTGGCCATTTTTCCCTTTGTTTTTAGGCAGCACAGATTTTAAGGAAGGAATTCAGTGGCCAGCTGCCCAAATTAAAGAATAGTGAAAAGATCAAAGTAGTGCATATTGCTACTGTGGAAGTTATTAGCATTTGTGATACCTTATTCTCATGACAGAACAGAAAGTGGCATAACATCAATCTTGTTTTGTTACAAAAAATAATAAAAAGGGGAATTGGTACAAGTACAGCTGTTTTCATTATAATCTCAAGAAAGTAATGTCAGAGTCCTCTTCAGAGGCTGTAATGAAAGGACCTTTGAAGAGCTGGGGTATTCTTCTGTTAGTCACAAAGGTACTGTACGCAGTAATTCCTTTTCTTAAGAAATGGCTGTTCCGTTAGACCAACAGGAACTGATCACGAGGGTCCCACTATTGCTGAGATGGGGTCATGTAGAGTGGAAATATGAGCTCCATAACCCTTGACCCCTTTCCCTCTTTATTTCGATTCCTTTAACAATGCATGGTTGGCAGACAAAAACAATGGAAAGTTCCAATCTCTTTTGTTTGGCTTGGGAAAAACTCAAGCCAGCTTAGTTTTGTTTTTACCTAAAAGTATGTCTGGGTTTCAATTAAAAGGAGCTACTTTAAGTTTGCTAGTCTGTGAAACTTTGAAAAAAGCCATTGTTGCCCATCCATGATCTAAGCAACAATGAGATACAGATTCTCACAGTGTGTCACAGTAAAACTACGTCTCAGTTCTAACTGCAGAGGCTAAGAAAGGACGGGGTCCTAGCAAGCTGCATTTTTGAACTACACACCCATTCATGTCTACTTATTAAATCATTATTTTTAAAACAGGACATAACATTTTAGGAAGTCTATCTCAAGGAAATACTGGGCAAAAGGAAGAACCACAAATAGCACAGTTGCCAGAACAGGTACAATTTGGGAGTTTAGCAGGTGATGCCCTCAACCAACTGTCCCTTATAGAAATGTCATAGGTTTTATTGCAGAGGGACTGAGAAGTCAAAAGTAGTCGATTCAGCACTCTTAAAAAGTCAGACATTGGATTTATATTATAATCTAAGATTAATAACACCTATTTCTAATCTGCTCAGGGTTTTATCAACAAATGCATTCTTTTACAGGTCTAGACTCATGAAGAGGTTGCTGTTTAACTTCATGCTTCCTCTTGCTATTATACAACAACTCAGAGTCTCCTTGATATCATACCTAGGTGCATGAAACTGATTTCTTTTACAAACACCTCCTCAGGGTCAGCTGGTAAAGGATTGGTCCATCCTAACTCACTGTTAATGACCATTTGAAAGAATCTGGCATGATGAAGCAACAGTCAGCTGTAAGAAGTTTCCAGTGAAAATTTATAATAAACACATACATTGCAAATCACCTGCAGAGAACTGTATTAGCTGACACAAATTTCTCCAGCACAGATTTGTCCAACACAGTGGGTATGATGAAATATGGGAAGAGCACAATTGAAGTCCTTATCCTATTAAAACATCCATTATTTTTGTATTTGTATTTTGTCAGCAGTTCATCTGTGCTCCATTTTGGTATTTACAATTTACAGCTTTGGGTCTGTCCCCAGCTATATGACCTATGAAAGTAGATCTCTTCCTGGTCTCCCTTCCAGCACTGGAAGACCCTTCTTGTGAAAAACATAAGTGCTGCACTTTCAGATAGAGTGCAATGAACTAAACTATGAAGCAGCAATATATATATTGCAGGATATACAATTACATCTTTTGAAGGACCACAACCAAATACTTCTGAACAGTTTGTTATTTGTAATTTTAATTATGCATTTCCAGAAAATATATTTCCAGTCATTCAGCCTTCATTTGCTAAGCATAGCTCTGTAAAAGCATTACTCTACAAATGGTAACAATTTTTAAAAAATTTTCTTACAGGAAAGTTTACTTTTGCTTTATATCATTCTTCAACTCTAAAATTAAGAATAATTGCTTGATGAACTTGATGAACTTCTGCAGTTCAAAAGCAGTTCTTAAGACTAAGTTTGCAGTATCACACTGTGTCCTCAGTTCCACTGACAGAAAAGAATTTGTAAGATGCAGCTCTGAGGAAGAAGTCACTAAAAAAGAAAGTTTCAGGATGAATTACTGTACCCACCCTTGGTACAGTTTGGTTACTAGAGTAACAATAATTTAATTTCAATCCAATTATAGAGAAATAATTACAATAGGGATTACTAAATTTGGGATTTCTAGTTGTTGTTTCAGTTTCAAGCTCAGCCTGGCAAGATAGGAATATTATGGCTAGATCTAATCTAGCTATAAAGAGTCTCCTAGGTTCCTTCTGAATAAGACAAAGCATATAACTTGTTGGTCATTGCCAACGATTTCACCAGCTGCAGGAAAGAAAAGAAATTTTAAAAATAGAGCTAAATAAAAGAGGAGATGGAGTGGTCCACCTTCTCTGTGGGAGCTGAAAGGACATTTGTTACCTTATCCACACAAAACTGAGGTACAGAAGCTAAAGGTACCTCAAGTAGGGAATTTCCACAGGCACACCCATGTTTCTTGTCCAGAAGAGTACCATCCAGGAAGTAAATTCCTGTGTAATGTACAATTCTAAATATTATCATATTGTTCACACGCAGTAGTTTGATCAAAGCCCACACATTATTATCTTGAAATAGAAGTTATCTCTTTTTTTCTTTCTCTTTCATTCCTTTTTTTTTTTTTTAACTCATAATTTAGGGACACTATGGACCAAATTTTGCTCCTAGATGTGTGCATGGCTTCCATTGTCTTTTGGGAAATCTCTGGATAGGCCTCTGTAGGCAAAATTTAGCCTGGTGCATGGTTCGGATTCACCCTGTATTCCTCTAATGCTCAGAATCTTAAAGAATATTTGGATCTAATACATGAAAGGGAAGACAATATCTGGAAAAGGAGGAGAACAACTATTCTCTGTTTCAAGGGTGAATTGCCTTAAGTGAGCAGAAATCAGTCACAGGAGGCTGCTTGCTTCACTTATTTCTCTAACTGCTCTAGGCAAATAAAGATTAAGCCATTCTTTTACCAGGAAAGCCCTCTCCCCAGTATAAAGACATAATCAATCTAAATTGAAGGAAACTAAGAGATGCACAGAGGGTTTGTTGGGCAAGTTTAGGCTGTATAATGACAGAAAAATGTAGGGTTAATTTTAATTTAGATTTTACTCCAACATATTCATCAGAAACTGAGGTCTAAGATAAACACCTGAAAGGTTTTATGATAATTTACTGAATAGTTGATAAAGGAGAGTTTCATGTAATCTGTATAAATTTTCTATAGAGAGTTACTGTTGTAAAACATGGGTAGCTAAAGTACAAGTTCAGCTTAGTTTCTCATACAAAGTCAAATCAGGATGGATAAAAATAATTTACCCTACATTGAACCACTGCAACCCACAATCAAATTTAATCCTGTTTCCCTCTTTTGAAAATCTCAACCAAGTTGTGCTTCAGAGAGAAGGCAAACAGTTCCGGTATCCTGGGTTGTCAGGAAAGATTAAAAAGGCTAAATCTTATTTTTATACAAGTCTCTACAAGTTCACAATTTCAATAATAAGAAGAACACTTTATGCACAACAATATCAGATTTTGTTCTGCAAAACCAAAATTTAACTTATAAGCTATTTCCAAGCCCAACTCAAAATCACATTCATCCCAGTTTTCTCATAATAGAAATGACAAAAATAAAACCTTTTTCTGAACTCAAGAAAGTGTGATTTTCCTCGACCTCTGACGATCAGAATAAAAGCGAACAAAGACTCAAACTACCCATATTCTGAGTTTTAAAAAAGAAAATGTGGCTTTTCTGCCCCTCTCCTGATACTTTTTTTTGCTAGGAAAGTTTTGTTGAATCCTAGCTTTGTGTATTTCTGAAACTGGGACATAGAACCAAGAATGCTCCTTGATGAAAGATTTTATTTACACTTAAAAAGTCTTATTAGTTCTGCCAGAGCAGTTCATGTTTACAAGAAGGAGAGATAGCAACAGGGATGGTGAACATCACAAAAGCCACTGCACTAGATAATTTATCAGTTAAGTAGCAATAAATGTAACTACCCATGAATTTCACTTTTGTGTGAAGTCACACCTTCATTGTGTTATCTCTTCAATGAGGTACCTTTCAGCTTCCCAAATGAAGGGATAGATAGACTTTGTAGCACTGGTTAACTTCTGAGGTGAATAGAGATTTTAATAACAGCTGAGTAAAATAGAGGGACCAAAGAAGCACCAAGGAGCATTACTCAGTGCAAATTTCTCTGTTCTACTAACAAAAGAACAGCTTCCACCCAGCTTTTTCTTGGAGCAATGAAGAGCTCTTTGGAGCAGCAGTGTGCTTCCAGGAAAAAGACTGATAGGGCTGGAGAGCCTCCATGGATATTTCCCCAAATACCAAAAGCACCTGGGAGTTAGAGCCCCTGTTCCTGTTCCACTGCAGAGAAAATGAGGATGGAATTCAGAAGCTGTGTTGAAGTTGCACTGATGGATTTACAGCTCTACCACAGCAGCTGCCTTGTCTGGAGGTGAGGCACACACCACAATTTCTCCTTCTTTGTCTTGCCTTTGTAGTCCCAGATAAACTTTTTTCCATAAAAACATGACATTTTGCAACAGTCATTGATCTCAATCCAAAATATGCAGCCTTTTAAATAAACCACAGCATCTCAAGCACTGACAAATTCACCACATCACCAATTTTTAATTGGATTATTCAATTGTCTTGACTCAGATTTGATGCTGAACTAAATTTCCATATATTATTAAACTTTTAAATATTGAATTGCTCCAGTTTTTGGTATCAGTATTAAAATAATAACTGCATTTAGTTCTTCCTGCATGTAGCTTTACTGTGTGCTGTAAGTTTACTTCTAATGTCAGTCCAAGATGAAGTCAGCTGATCCTGCGTTTTTTGCAGTGATTAGAGATTTTAGTGCAGATTTTCTTTTGTGGAAAGTACTGTGAATTTAAGCATTCTATAATAAAATAATCAAACAAGAAGAAATTAGTGAATTGAAACACTGCTAAGGGTAAGATAATTTTTGAAAAAAGCTGGCATTCAGCAGCCTATATTTGTTAGCAGGCTGGTGTCTTTTGAAATCAGTTATTGTATTTCATTCCCACAGCAGATGAAGATGGTAAATTAGTTCAATTGCAGATGAGAACTCAGAGCCTACAGGAAGCTGATTTGTTTGTCAGCATCCATGAACTTACAGCATGAAGCACATCTCTCCCAGCCATCTTCTGTCACGGGGAAAGGAATACTGGGATGTGTGTGTCAGTTTGCTAGCCTGAAGAATGCCCTTCAATTCTGGGTGTCTTCTACTTTGCTTGCATAGATTGTCTAAAATTACTTCAAATTTCAAACATTTAAAGACAAATTGGTGATATGCAAAACTGAGACATACCAAAGACAGCTCATTCTTGCTTGTTGAAGGCAGAAAATTCATTTCTCTTCAGTTTCAAAACTCAGGGAGAAAAGCTGCTAGAAAAAGAGGCTGCCACCCTAGGATGAAGGCATATGGCACATTTATTTTTTACCTGATTGTCCACCATGTTGTCCCATAACTGTGGAAGAAGGGGAGCCCCTTTTCAAATTATGCTCTTAAGCCTGAAGTAAGCTTCCCCAGCACTGTACAAGGGGTGCAGGAATGTGCTACTTACACTGACTATCTTGGTGGATTTCAGAAAAAATCTGTTGGGGGAAATGAAAAGATAGAGGGCATTTGGAAATGAGGGCACCTACACCTTAGTTCCACTTTTAAGAAACGGAAAGGTAATGGAAGAAACACCAAGTGCTAGTCATCTTTGACACCCTCATTATTAGGAGGTTTTTAAATTTTATTCTTGTGGCTCATATTCAACCTGACAAGTCATGTAGCGATTAAAAATTGGAATGCTGCAACAACAGTGTTAGAATTAGGATCAGTGACTGGTTTAACTCTCCCTGACAAGGAAAGCCTGGCAAATGACTCGGTTCCAGCCAGTAGGGAATCTTCAGCCTCACTGCGCACCACCAATGCGTCCTGACAAGTCTTGCCAAGACAGCCAACGTGGGCAGAGCAGATGCCCTCCGAAAGTTTTCTCTTCTTGCCTTTCTTGCTCCTGTGCTGTTCACTGCTGTACTCTGAACTAAATGTTAGGATGTGCTTCATGGGAGCTAGGTGCATTTTCTAGAACTTGCAAAAAGCCTGGAGGTAAGGCTCATGGAAGAGCTTTTTCTTCCTCAACCTTCTGGGAAAACAATTCTTGCTATGACTCAACCACAAGTGTGGGAGGTTTCAGAGCCCAGATTCAGAGTCAAAGAAGTTTCTAGAAAGAATTACTGTGGATCACAGAGGACTGAAACTTCCTTTACAATATGTGGGCTCTGCTGTGGGTCCTACAGCACTCAGACAGCCTCAGGGGTATATTCAGATAATGATTTTGGCTCCCCTGGTATCTCTCTCTCTAATAACGTGCTGCCCTTTCTGCTGTATAGTTGCAGGACAGACGTCTTTGACTGATGTGTTTAAGACATGGGTGGCTTAATAGCTGTGTTATAATAATGACTGATTTTTGGTGTCCTGGGAGAACATCTCTCCTGGCACTTCAGATATAAAAAACAAGTGACATTTTGAAATAAACAAGGTCTACAGGTGGTAGAATTAGCACTCAATCTGTCATCCTGCATGCAAGGGAGAGCCACAGCCACCAGAGGATACAAAACAGAAATTATTTTGAGGTAAGCAGACTAAAATTTGGAGTTTATTATGAAGAAACTGAAACGCAAACCTTGCTCTCTCTTTCTCCAAAGTTGTCGCAGTAACTGGGCACGTGCAATAAATGGTATTTCCTGGGCAGAATGGCAAAGGTGGGAGCAGAGTTTGAAGAGCCACATTGGAGATCTTGCATTCCCCAGGGAATATGAGGCTGGATTCCTTGGCAGTTCTCCTGGGGGCAGATGGGCAACATCAATTTTAGCAGGTGGGCAGTTTATTCATTTCCTTCATTTTCTTCACCTCATGCAAAGGCTGCAAGGGTTGGGTCTTGCCTTCAGGTTTGTAGCTCTGTATGCTTTCTGTGCCCCTTGGGAAAGGATTTCTTTCCTTCCATGCCAGAAGCTGAGATTGGTGGTGAGATTTTAGCCAAATATAACACCAGCAGTACCCATGGCTCTAGTGGCTAGAATATCTGAAAGTAAATAAATAACAGTTTTACTAAGGAAAAATACATGAGTGTTTTGAGAGGTTTTTTATTCCATGTTCATGGTTAGCAAAATGTATTTATAGATTTAAAAAAACAACATTTTAGTGAAGGACTTCAGCCCGTACTCAGTCAAACTCATGAACCATTCCAGTGTAGACTTTAAATATGCAATTGCAGATACAATCTGTCTCTGATAAAATATTTTTGTGTGATGGCAGAAGAGATACTAATCAGCTCTTGATTAATATTCATTGTATACATATATGTATTCAGGAAATTAAAAGGCATTTTCAGACAATAAGAGAGCTTACAGCACAAAAGGCTTTCCCAGATAAATTGAAGCAAGAAGTGGTCAAGGCCATCTCAAATTCAGAGTTAGCAGAAGGCCAGGCACTTCACTTTTTCATTCAGGCAAGAGGATTAAGAAAAACTGAGCTGATAGGATCTTGTGATGCCACTCACTTTGGGTGCATGTTTTCTAATTAATATGGAAATTTGATAAATTATCAAAATGCACTGTCTGATAGAGATGTGCCATTCTTCTGTTCAATCCTACATGTGCCTTGGAAGCAAGAAGAGTGTTTGCAGGTTCTGCACTAATTTAGACATTAGAAATGTCATTAGTTTGGGGTTTTTGTTTTGTTTTTTGGGTTTTTTTCACATTTAAGGCCATTATTAGTAGTATTTTAAATGAGCTAAACAAAGCTACTGTCCTGTCCTCCACCAAGATCATGCAAAATAGCACACACACAAACATATGCAGAGAATTACATATAGGGAGGTAGAGATATATGACATCAACATAGTTATCTTTAAGTATCCTGGCATTTGCAAAGGCTAATCATTTCATAGAACTATTTGCAGAATCAGCTACTTCTCTGTGAAGTCACAATAATCATTAAGGTAAATGAAGAAATTTCCACGTCTCTTTCATCAGGGAACAGAAATCCAGTACTCAGCACCAGCTCCCACTGGAGCCAGTGGGACCCCCAGGAGGAGGTACCAGCATCAGGAGGGTGCTGGGCACACCCTGCCCTGCTCTGCTGCTCTTCCCACACATCACAGACCCCCACTGTGAACAGAACTGAAATTGGATTGCTGAGTCAGGAGCACAGGGCAGAGAAAACATTTTCACCTTCCATGTGTTTGTGGTAGTCTACTAGATCAAGGGTAGTCTGTTGATGTGTATGTTTTTCTAATCCTTTTTTGAAAGACCTTAAGAATAGGAGGTGGTTGGACACGGGAGCACTGCAAGGGTAACTGTTAGAGACAGAAACAAATTAGTGAGCCAAAGTCTAGAAAATGGGTGCTGCTGAGGCAAATTAAGGGGAAAAATGTCAACCCATAAAGATGCAAATGAATGCTGAATGTTTATAGAGATACTCTTGGCCAAAATTTTAAACAGTAACTGGGGAGACCATAACACTCTCTGTTACACTAACATGAGAGAACAAGAGCACATGAGATGGCTGGTTATGGTGTTGTGTTGTCCTAATCCCTCTCAGACTGGTTACAGACCCAGTTAAGAAAGTCTGAGCTCATACAAATCAACAGCTCAGATGGCAAAGGCCAGCCTTAATGCAGCAGGAAAGCAGACTGGGAAAAGCCACTGTTAATTTGCTGCCTTCAGTGACAGGAATCTGCTGGTTCCCACCAGTCAGGCCCCAGAAGCTCAGCCTACTGAAAATGTAGGTGAGCAAAACAACCATCACATTGAAAACTAAGGAAAGACACAGCCCAAAATGAAGCACATGGGTGCTCAGAAAGCTCCACATAGTCTGAATTCAAAATACAACAGCTGTCTCTTTTTCCTGTCATGTCATGCATTGCCTGGGAATGCCCTTCAAGTGAAAAGTTGATGAAAGAGAGAAGCAATGGAAGGCTTAAGTGAAAATTTCATCTTTTTTTTTTTTTTTTTTTTTAACTTATATTTACTTAATTAATGACTGTAGCTAGCAAAAAGTGCTGTTTCAAGAGACAGGTATGTACAAAACCCCCAGTCAAGACCATACCTTAGTGGACAAATAGATCTGACAAAGCCAGCAGGATTCAGATTATGCAGGCTCAGAACAAAACAGAGGGATCTGCCTTGCTGGTTTGCAGTAAGAAGGTTTCAGTAAAGGACATTTTTCTGTGTTTAGTCAGAAACCTGCTCACTTTTGCTTCCATATTCAAGTTCCACTTAAATAACTGTCTGAAAATCTTAAAAGTCTAGTCCTGTGTGAAGATCTCAAAGCTGCTAAAAGTGATTATCTACCTGGGCAGAGTGCTAGGGCATTTCCCCATTGCTGTAGCTCAAATTATTCATAAGATTAATAAAGATCATGTAAGCACATGTTCACAGCCATAGTGTTCATGCTAATGAAGCATTTGCTCCCCACACAGGATGTAGATGTTCAGCTTTGGGACAATATGTCCCAAAACAGGTCCCTACCTAGGACCACCCTGCTGCAGAGGCTCTTTCACAATGTAAGGTGGAGAGCAACATGTAAATGACAGATTTCTTTTTTTTTTTTTTTTTTTCTTTTTTGTACCAAAGACCCTGTTGGGATCATTACAATGCTGTTTTCCACTGTCAATGTACAACTATTTGGGATTGTTTCTAGTGTTTGTCCCACCACCATGGGTGAGCAAGAGCAAGCATAATCTTGTTTGTTTGCAAAGTACAGTGAGTTTATACACAGCTGTTTTCCAGAGTTTAGCTCGTTCTGTGTGGACAGAGTAGGAATGAGAGGAACAGGAGCCATCTCTTTCTGTCTTTTTTATTTAACTTCTTTTGTTAAGAATATACTTTTGTCATCAGTGAATTTCAGTGGGTATTTGCCACCAAGCACAGCAGCTGAATTATGGTGGGTGAAATTCTGACTGTCTTGATATCAAACTAGAATTACAAATAGCATGTTATAGTTTTATCTAAATTGAAAGAAAGGATTATAAAATTCCTTTAGCAATACCTTGGGGCTTATGCTTTTTAAATTTCAAATATCAGTTTGAATCTCCAGAATTAATGGGAGCATGTTGGAAAGAAACCTCAAAATAGATTACATTGTTTATTTTTGGATAACTAAAAGATTATTTTTCTATCTCACATTCACCAATAAAGAAAGAGTTAAATATAACTTTGGAAGGTATTTTAGTCATAACAGTAATCTCTTTATATATCAGTGGGTCAATAGTTCAGTAAAAGAAGGAACTATAACTTGAATAGACACTAATTAAAAGAATCAATTCTTATCCTACTACATATGTCCAGTCATATTAACACATTTCTAGATTTCTTACTCAGTGGACTAGTCAAGATTAAAGGATTTGCTAATATGGATGAACTGAGTATGCTTCCAAACTGACTGAGCAGATTTGTGAACAAATTAGTTCATTTAAAATTGACAGTGAAAGATTGATTTTGCACAGAATGAGTTACCTAAGGTATTCATCATTTCCTCTGCTTCCATGCACAAGACAGAGATCTGCTTCTTTTTCTTTCTGATTGTAATAGGACTGCTTACTGAGCACCTTTATTTTACAGCCATGATTGCAGCCTGTCATTCTTTTAATTTAGACATATTTTAGCCTCCACAGACCTTCAGAAATAACTTCCTTAAAAGCCTCAGTCTAATGACTCATTACATGAGTTGCTCAATTCATCCACAGTACTTTAAATTATAATGCAAGGGGAAAAATTGCTAATTACACAGAAAAAGATCCAATTACTCCTGAGACCATTTGATTCATTATTCAGATTGTTTTGGGGGTGGGGGCAGGAGGAAGGGTGTCTCTAAACGTGGGGTTATGTATCAATGTATTGTGAATGGCTCTTAGATGTCAGATTTGCCATCAGTTACCATCATTCAGAGGTATCCAACATCTCTGTGTTTCCCCCTACCAATCAAAATAGAGTTTCCAGACTGGGATTCATGCATATGTGCCAGTATGCAGTTCTTCATCTTAAGCCATTAAATGATGTTAGAAGAAAGCTATAACTAGCCCTTTCTTAGCACTGCTGCATGCTCTGCCATTCTCCGAATTGCCAGGGGGACAAATGTGACCACAAATCCGACAGGATGTGACCCACAAGTCATAAATCCCTGCAGAGAAGGGTTCCTCCACTGATGAAACATGTGATGCTTGATTTTCTGCCAGTCCAGACAGTTTGTTTGTGATTTGCTCATGACCAGGTCCCTCCCAGGATTCAGTGTGAAGTTCACTGTTGTATCAAGAGTTGAAATCAAAGGGAATTACAAACTTATCAATGTCATCCTCTTCAGAGCCAAAATTACTGAGACTTCACTTGTTTCAGCTACCACCATAAACCCCTGTGGACTCCACAGAGTTAGATCACATCCAGTCTAAACTTGTGTTTTGCTTATGGGACATTCAGGGCTCCCTTACCAGGACTGTAATCTCCCCAAACCTGGCTCATGTTTAAAGCAGAAGGGAATTGAAATCAGCTAACTACATTCTGCTCCCTGTCTAACAGTTCTAGTTACTAGATAATAAAAGATTTTATATGTATGTGTGCTTTTAGTTTAGTTTGCCCAGATGTGAAAGGAGATCAAATTTTGGTCCAAAGAAGAACATTTAAATGTCATTATCTGCGTGTTTTCATGCCAAAATTAACTATACAAACTAAGGTGATTGTAATGTAGAATATTTTATCAAGTCCTACTCGTTTATCCTACTGCAGACTATTGTTTGCAGCTATAGAGGTGTGAGATGGAACAATCTTAGAGCTCTCAAAAATTACCCTTTTTTTCAAAAACTTACAGTCTGCGCAGTCATAGCTCCAGTTTTCTACAGACTTTACTAACTGATTCAGCGCTGCTATTGTTCCCTGAAACATGTGTTCTTCCATAACAATTACTCTTTTGCACTATCATTAAACCCAGTCATCATTAAACCCATCTTGCCTACAGTGTGTGAGCCAAGCATTCCCATTTTTTTGCAGGATGTCACTTTCTAGTCCACACTTTCATTTTGTGCCTAACTGCAATCAGCTCATTTTTTTCTCTTCCATTCATGCTTCTTACTTACTTAATTTCCTTTTATTTTACCTAAACACTTCAATACTAATTGCTATTTCTGATTGCAATACAGCTCTCCTTCCATTTTCTAAAATTTTGCAGAACTTCTCCTGACAAGAATGTTATGTTACTTATGATGAATTATGCAAGAGCAATAAAATGCAAAATATGTAAATGGCACACGATTGTTATCTTGCTATTAAAGTGAGACAGTAACAGAATTTGTAATGTATATTAACAGGTTGTTCACATTTTTAATGCAGGAGAGGATAAGAGAAAAAAAATTCTCTGGACTTTGGTCTGCAGTTGCAGGTGAGAGCAAGACATAATGAAGACACTCTCTCCACCTTCAGTGATTTGTCTTTCACAGCTCAATTCTGCCATTTCACAAGCTTCCTGGCTCTAGGGTTATGTGTCCTGGCAAATTGTTGTCTGTCACCTGTTAATGTATTTCCTCACTTACCTGATTGACAAATTCCCTGCCTTGGCCATTGATTTGTGCGGATACACGTGAATGTCTGATGAATTCAATCAAAGACCTCAACACTTTGGGGGAGTTTATCCTGTAGAGGTTTATCTTTAGTGCATTTTGAGAAGTAATCCATAGCTGTTGCCAAATATTTGTATGTGTCAGGGTCAGCAGTGAGAAAACAACTACCACCATTAATTTGTGCTACCTGTGCAGTTCCCATCCTGATGACCCTGCCACGGTGCTCCTCTGGATCACATTGTCTACCTGCAGCCAAATCTGACAGCTAACAGGCAAGTTTTGCAGGAGGGGCTCCCACTTACTGGATTTAGCAGGACCAGTGGCAGCCTCCCCAGGCTACACAGTAGTCCACAGTCATAACAATTTAAGCAGATGCTGAGCAGAGGGAGCCCATCCTTGTGTCTACCCCAGCAAGGGAAAGCCGTGGGTTTTCACCAGCCCAGGGGTTTGTAGCTGCAGCTGAGAGGAGAGAGGCAGCAACACTTCTGTGCCAGTCTGACACAGAGGCAGGTCCCCCTCATCTTGCCTGGCAGCTCAGCCAGCCTGAGTAGAGCTTAGCAGAGATTTCAGCTCTAAGATGAAAGTCAGTGCTCAAGAGCTGGGTCACAGTATGGGAGGGGATGGGAGAAACAGGAGAATAATTTAGCAATCCCGAGTCCCTCGTGTGCTATGCTTGTTTTCAAAGTGCATCCAGTTTCTCTCTTAAGAAAGGGATCTCGATTTAAAAGCCAAACATTTCTGCATCTGCATGAAACTGAATTTTTATCGTCTTTCATTCAGGTCATGGTGAACATCAGTATGAGGATGTTAATCTGTGGGGCTAGCAACAGTTCAAACCAATTTAAATACTAGACAATGCCATTCCTGAAGTATCAAATATAAATAAATATAAATAAGCCCTTCAAGCTCATTTTGTTGCTTGGGAAGCTTTGCTTCATGCACAGCAATGTAAGCACCTGGTGATTTCTGCTAAAATAGCAGTCCTTTTGGCATGCCATTTACTTTGAATTATTCTGCCTAGGCAGTGACTCCTTTGGGACCCTCAAAGTCATCACTTTTTTGGGTGAGCTCAGTCTAGCATTGTTGTAGCCTGGGTCAGCTCTGCCTCTGCACAGAAACAGCAGCTCTGGCAGGCCATGAGCTCTCAACTGGGCAGGTCTCATCCAGTCATAGCAAAGTTATATGGTGACAAGCTTGAGTAATAAAGTTATGCCAGCAACACAGCACTGGCATTAGCCAGGATTTCCCTTTATGAAACTATAGCAAGCTCAAAATTAAAAACAATGTCACTCCAAAGAGTCACTATTTTCCTGTTCCCCAGCCTGAGTCCTTTCCTTTCCCCTTTTTCCTGGTCAGTACCATGAAGAATTTCTGCTCTCTTCAGGAGCAGGGCCTGCAGCTTTCACATTTAAAAAGCTTTGCACTTGCATTGAAGAGATGGAGCAGGTTCTCACCTAAGCTTACTGATGACAAATTTAGTAGGTTTGAGAGGGAGCAGAACAGGCTGTTAGAATAAAAAAATCAAGCCAGATTTTCTGATCTGATCAGACAGGAGGAAGAAACCCAGGAACCTTAGCTTATTTGTTTGTTTGTTTTCTATTTAGAGTGTTATTTATTTTTTATTCTCATGAAGCTAAAGGATTAATAGTGGGAATATTAACTGAAGCCAAGCATAGTGTGAGAGCAGATGCTTTGCAAGCCTTTCCATTCAGCCTTGCCAATCCTTCACAGAGCAGCTCTGGGTTACCACGCTTTTCTCCATTTTTGTGCCTCTTTTCAGCAGCCAGTGCTAGCCAGAAGGAATTGAATGATGGCTTTGTGGTTTAAAGGAGTAATCAGAAATACTAAAACAAAGATTATTGGGCATATTTTTTTTCATCAACACAGGCAAGTATAAAAATTGTTTATTATGTGTGTGTGACTAGGCTATAAAATGCACACAGTAAGAATATGAATAAGGATAATTTCAGGTTTTGATGATTTTTCAGAACCTCAGAATTCAGGCCTAAAGTGGGAGACATTTTAAGGAGCAAGGATTTCCAAAGACTTTATAAGCTAAAGTCTATGTTTTGAGTTATGCTTGCAAACAATCTGGTAGCCAGTGTATTTTAAGACCACGTTTTCCTCTTTGTAAAGGGCCCCACAAGACAAATGCATGCTGATTAGCACACCCTGAAATAACATGCTGTAGCTGTGCTAATTGCTACTAATTCCCATACTGGAAGGGGGCAGAGTACAGGAATGCAATCCTGTAAATTGGGCCCCACAATTTCCAAAGGATATCAAGGCCCAGAAAAAGGCACCAAAACTGGTGAAGGGCCTTGAAGGCAGGTCCTATAGGGAGCAGCTGAGGCCACTGGGTTGGTCTAGTTTGGGGGAGGCTGAGAGGTGACCTCATTGCTCTCTGCAGGTTCCTGAGCAGGGGCAGTCAAGAGGGAGGTTCTTCCTGTGCCTGACAGGTGTTCCAAAGCACCAGAACCCCTGGCAGCATCTGCATGTCCTGTTCCTTAGGGCTGATTCTCCTGACTCCACGTGGTATGGGCAGGGCAAGCTCTGCAGAGATCCCCACGTGCCCTTGGTCTGGCCACTGCCATCCAGGTGAAAATGCCTCACAGCCTCAGGTACCCCCAGGTGTTGGTGTTTCTTCTCATTTCCATGAGCCTCCTGCAGGCTCCAGCCTTGGTCCTTGGTGGCCAGGCAGTGCACACAGCCGCTGGGCAGCCCTGTAAATTCATCCCTATGTTCAGGCTGGGCATATCAGGTAATTTATACTCCAGATATTCATTAGGTTGTGGGGATGCCAAAGGTGCAAGAAAGGGTTTGCTTCTCTCAATGTGAACTTTGCAGAGATGTAGAGAGCAGGAAAGATTTCCTCACCATTTCTTGCAATCACGACCAGCAGGATCCAGCCCTTAAGTCTTGTGGTGTCCCATGGATTTCATGTTCATCATGGAAGAGTGAGGCATTAGAGGTATGATCTGGAGGGTGCCAGAAAGGGGAAGTGGCTATACTGATATTTCTGCAGACAATTTTTGCATAGTCTCCTTTTGTGCTACCCAGAAATTATTAGTCAGTTGATTCTTTTCATTAAATTTTAAGAAAAACATTGTCCCTTTTAAAAATAAAAATTTAGAGTACTATTTCCTTCATGCATTGCACTTGACTGATAAAGCACAGGTTGTTCCAGCTGAAGTTTCTGCTTTCATTTTTAAATTTAAGTTACATTAAAGTTAAAAAAAAAAGACTGTACAATATAAATCTGTTAGATATTGTGGCTCATAAGCTGCAAATGATGCCAAAACCATGTAAGCTGTACAACAGGAATAAAACCTCTGAAATGGATTTTCGTAAATCTCAGAGTCAAATTATTGAGCTATAAATATGCAATACACATATTGTTGTGTTCATTTTTTTTGTTCAGTGAGGTTTTTCCATGTCAAGAAATCTCATCTAAAAATTTGGCTCAGTCCTGATCCTTTAAAATTCCACTAGCTCTTACACATTAGCATTTTCATACTTCCTATTTATCACTATGCTTAGAATTGTTGCAGTATGATAGAAAGAATTATTTTTGAAGACATAAGTAAGCCTGTTATCCACATGAATAAGGAAGATAATACAGTGAATCTCTCTGAAATGCACAGCCTTAGTGTACAATCAGTGTATTTCTTTCATGTTTATTCCTTTGTCACATATTCATTTTGTGAGGGTTCCACAACATGTTCAGTACATGTCATGAACTGGTTTACCACAAGTTTATCCTTTCGGTGCCTTTTATTTCCTGGTAAGGCAATCACTGCACATTGGCAGATTTTTATGCCTCTAATAACTTCATTCTCTTATCAAAAATTCATTTAATTGGATTTCAGACTGATTTCACATAGGATTTGGATAGATTAAAGCACAGGTTGCAACCTATGTGTCCCTTAGCAGAAATTCATGTAAGTTACTTCAAATTACATTTAATACACAATTACTGCTGTGCAATTTATCTGCTTGAGTGTTGCTTTTGACAACAGGACCAGTTTAGAGTATTAGTGTCCCTGTTACTGGAGTATGCAGGGAGTAAACTATAAAGGCACTGGACTACCATCCTCAGCAAAGCTAAGCAAAACTGAACCTTAGTAATCTTATTTAGTCATCTGGTGATCCTTGAATCTTCTGAGTCAAAGGTGTTTACCCCTTAAGAGTTATAGATGGTCTCTCCTTGCAAGATCGACTTAACTCCTGTTTTACCAGAAAATAACAACACCAGAAGCCACCTTCAATGGCATTCACAGAACTCTACCATCTCCTGCTAGTCCTTGGGGTGCAGAGCAGCCTTTTTCTGTTTTCCCTTTGCATGTCCCTCCCTCTGCAGCATATCTGTGCAGGGATTTTAAAAACTGCATCTATTTCATTTGGGTTATTTGCTGCTGCTTTTTATTTATTTTTTAATGAAGCTTTTATGAAATTCTATATTGTACATTTTTCTGCCTATTGCAATTCCAAGTGCATTTATTATTAAAGTTGAATAACTTACTAATGAAAAAAGACAAGAATTCAGCTGCGGGGTACTTTGTGTGATATTCAACTTGCATGGTTATCCTTAGACTTAACAACACATGTTCACATCCACGTGCACACTTGCACACACAGACACAATATCTACAGGACCATACCAGAACATAATTTTTAAATTTGCCATTTTAGCAATAAATTTCTAAAACGCTTAGTCTCAGCTTTCCCTGGATACTTTATAAGTCAAGATTTAGCCATAAAGGTGATTTGCCAACATTAAAATCCTGTGAAAATGGAGAGCTTTTCCCGCTCTGGTGTTGTGCAAAAGTAACTCAGGACAGAATTTAGCCTCATGTGTCAAAGAAGGATTAGGCCTTCCGTGGTTTTGGTTTTGATTAAAATCATCATTGTTTAGCTGCACAATATATTTATGAAGAAAAAACATGAAAGAAAACAATATATTTTGAACATTAGGAAATTGAGGCAAATAAAAAGGTTAAAGAAAACTATTTCATAAAATGGCATGTAAACATGTGGAATACGTTACCAAAGACAAGAGAGGTAACTTAGAACATATGTTTATGAATCAGTATGTTCAAAAGAGAACAAGATGAGTTTCTACACAAAGAGAGAATAGAGTGTGAGGAATGCAGGAAATTAGAGATGGGGGGGGAGCAGGGGAGGAAGCAGAAAGGTTGGTTTTATGAGGATTAGTAGCTTTTAAGAGAGCAAGGCTGTGAGCAGGTGGAGTTCCCACCCAAGTCTGAATGGCGAATGCTAAGCTTGTGCTTCAAAGTCATATTATTTTCCAAAAGGGTGAATGGGGTGGAGAGAAGAGTCTTCAGCAGCAGTTGAAAACTGACAGCTAAATATAATGTTAAAATCTAAGTATAAACTCCAGGTTGAGATCTTTAATGCTCCTGGAGTTTTACTGTCAGCATAACTATCCCAGAACATTTTTTGCTTCTTTTGAATGGGGTGCTTCTGCCCTTATTCTTTGATAAAATTAAGTCACAATCAAAAAGCAGAACTGACTCAATGGCTTCAGAGACAATAAACACCTGGTAATCGAAGACATTGGCTTCCTACTACACCCTTTTTGAAGGAAAGCCAAAAGTAAGCCAGTCACTTTAAGTGTCCTCTTTTCTGCACAATCATTTCAGGTCCCTGTCCAAAAGAGCTGCTCTCTACACCCTGTGGAACACCTACATTTGGGGGCACGTCATGCCTTGGGAGCACCTTAGAGGTCAGACAGAATATTATGTCAGAAGAAAGTGATAAATCCAAAGCTGACCTAAATGCAGTCCAGAACACACAGAAGATGCTTCTGAAAAGCCTCTCCTTGCCCTGATCATCTGATTAAGTTTTACCTCTCAGAACTCACTTCTAGGCAGACCTACACAAGCACTCTGCCTGCACCCCTGGCAGGCCAGTCTGCTTCCCAGAGGTTTCAGGTTCTGTGAGAAGGATCTGTTTTTCTTGATGAACACGATGTTAGCAATCACTATAGGTAGGAAGAGTGACCGAGTGTTCCTCTGCATTTGGGATCCTCTGCATTTGCATCTGCATCCTTTTACCCCCTTCTTTAGAAGTTCTGTATGCTTTAATATTTTTCCATAATAAAGCCATTGTTTTTCCCTCTGATTGATTGTCTAGTCAAAATGCAATAAATGGGTATGTTTGTATTGCTGGCAACTTCATATCTATGTATTTCTTTGCTGGCATACATCCTAGATCAGTTTTGATCTGATCAAAACTTTTACCATTTATTTTAAAAAGAAAACTCATGTTAAAGTAGGGAGGTTTCAATAAACCAATGTCAGACCTTTTTATTCACTTCAAATCTTCTATAAAAAGAAAGGACTTTTTTCCCATGGCATTGATGCAAAATAAAGATTTTGAATTTCGTTGTGAAAAAAAAAAAAAAGTAAGAAAATCTGCAGAAAACAAATTCTTGGAAGGTAGGTTTATAATCAGGCAAATCTCTGGGTGAGTGACATTCACAGTATATGTTCACTATCCCCTGTTCAGGCAGCAGCCCAGTATGGGATGTGAACATGTACATGGACTGACAGAAACACCCAAACACTGTGCCGAGGATCACCAGGACACTCTGCACTGTTGAGGAGCGCCCTGCCTGCTCCTGCACCAGGCTTAGCCTCTTTCAACATCCAACCTAGTCACAGCAGAGGGGTTTCTCTGCAGATGGGGGAGGCCACACTCCCTCCCTCTGTCCTTCCACCACTGCAGTTGCTGTTTGCTCCCCTTCATCTGCCTGGGCTGTATCAAGCCTCAGAATAATGTCCTCGTACCTGTTAGTGACATCTAGGGGAAAAGCTCCCAGATAGGCTTGCTTACAATGTTTTCTGTCCTCTCTTCACTGTAAATTGTCTCTGATGAAGGAGCATTGCCTTTGTGCCTCCATTTTGTTGCAGGAGGTGGGATGCTCTAGGAGCGGATGCTTTTGTTCAGTGGTGGTTTCCTGTGCTGTTAAGTGGCAGCAGATGGTCGCCCCGCAGTGAGATGAGCCCTGGCCATGGTCCTACTGGCAGGGGCAAGAGCACTCAGCTGTCCCTTGCATCCAAACTGGTTTTATCAGGAAAAGCTGGAGAACGAGATAAAGAATCAGATTTCACTAAAGCAGCCCCCCCATCCCCCCCAGCATCTGTCAGGGCCTGCTGGCTGAAGCTCCACCACCCTGGGAGGCTGCAGCACCGAGGGACAGGGCGTGCTGGGCTGTGCCGGGCTCGCTCCTGCTCCCAGCAATATGGGTCTTGCCTTATGCTGCATTACTATAGATGCAGTTTCTATGAAAGGGTTTGATTTTTTCGTGGCCACCTGTCCTTGCAGGTCTCCCTTTGCTTTCCCTGAAGTGATATTTCAGACCTGTCATAATTTCATTTCTGACTTTCTGCAATTCGCACTTTTCTTTCTCTGACTCTCAGATTAGATTTATTCTATACTAGAGGTTCTCTTACGTGAACATTAACAATGGTTGAGTTCAAGTTTGCTCCGTGCTGCTCTTCTGAGTCCATACTTTTATTCCCTGGCTTATGTCAATTCTTTCATAGCATTCAATGTTAAAAGTTTTCTTATCCTTGCTTCACTTGGTTTCTGACAGCCTTATTCTGGGCACTGTGTTGACACAACAAATTCTTTTCTCTGGCAGTCATACTCCTGATAACATTAGATCTAGAGCTTGCCATCTGACTCTATGAGCTCAGCTCTTCCTGCTACACAATGCACTCCAGCAGGACATTGTGCAATACAAAACACAATTTCCATGGCATTCTCCCAAGATGTGCTACTGGTTTTCTCTTTGGCTTACAGTGTAAAGCCCAAGCAAGTTCCCCTACCAGAAATATCACTAAATTGATCACTACTATATCATTATTGCAAAATGATCAGTCAGAGTGACAGATGGCTAATTGGTAAGTACAAGTGGTGCAAGTTACTAAGTTATTGTTAGTAACCCCCTCCAACATCAAGAAAGCTTGGATCACCAAGTGGGAGTGAGTGCAGGTTTAGAGGGAGCACACAGTAGGTTAAATCACAGCATTCTGTGGTTTTCTTTGCCATGTCTCAGTCACCAATGTTTCAGGCTAAGCACTGTTCAGAGCTGAGTGGGCAGTGACGCTGCCTGGCATCGTCCCCTCCTTGTGCCAGGTAAACCCTTGTGCCACCCATTTATGCACAAACCACTTCCCCCAGCCCCAGCATGTGCACTGGGAGCACAGGCAAGTAAATACACCCCTGCTGCAAACTGAGACCTGACATTTTTGATGACAGCTTTTAACACAGCTCTTTGAATTTCATTTCCTGAGAAGGTTTCAGCCAGTGAAGCTGAGCTATTCATGCAAAACATATGCAAAAATGAGGCAAGCCCAGCAGATGAAATCACTTCTCAGAACATGAACAAACTTTGGTGGAAAATGTTTGATATTTTTCCCATGAAAATTGAAAATTTGTGCCTGAGAAACCAGTATCTGCTCCTGAACATGGACAGCCAAAGTTCAGGTCAAAATAATGACTGAAAGAGCCTTTGCCTGTCACTTCAGTGTTGTCATTTTATTGGTTTCCAAACATGTGTAGAAACCAGCTAAAATCTTCCAGTAAAGTTTCAGCTTTGAAAACGTGTCATTCATCACCTGACTGAGAGTGTTTCTCTAATCACAATGATCAACATCTGCTACCTTTGCACTGCAGATACTTCCATTTTGCAGTAAAAATCATTTTCATTTATAGAGTAAATTAAATATATCTATATAACAATAAATATAATAAATAATGCATCTATTATTTCTGTTTCCAGTCAATTCTGCTTTAATTTTTTTCTCAATAAGTGATTAGACTGAATCACATAATTTTGATATAAACCTACGCTTTAGATGCATCCAGCAATGTGGTATCAACCACGTGGAAAGGTCAGCTCCAAACACCAGAGTCAAGGTCACACCAACTGCAATGACTGAGGTGCCTTAAATTTGGCAGAACTCAGGAGCAATCTGACTTTTAATTTAAGCTCGGGGTCATCTATATTAGACACCCATCACCAGCTCTGAAGATTAAATACGTAGATTCAAAATGTTTAAGACTGGATAGGGGCAGAGGAATGTGAGTCTTGGAATCAGTAAGATGGAAATAGTATTCCTCACCTTGCAAATATTTTTAGCCACCAAATTTTAGAAGTCCACAGCATTTTCTCATGGAAAATTTTCTTGAGGAAAAAGTAAAGGAAGAGAGAACTTTTTCCTTCAAAGCCTAAATTACTTGTAGAGAGATATGGTTCGAAGGAGAACTCAGTAAAACTTGTCTTATCCTGTGGCCCTAAAAAAGAGAAGCAGAGTCTACCATAAAGCAGGGAAGCAGGAAAATAACTGTCAGACATTCTTTCAAAAGACCCTTCAAAGATTTTATAGACAGAGAGATGAATAGACCTCTCCATATATCTCTAGCCAGATTCAGATCAGTTACAGTATGTAGTGTACCTTAACTCAGAAGAACTGTTTCAGGTTATTTACTTTGAACACAAAAAAACCCACCAGTGAACAGTAGATAGGGAATTAGTCATTTCAGCTGTATTTACTGGCTCATCGGCAGTGTACAAACCATAAAATGTGACTTGGGAAAACTAATACTTCTTCACCCCAAGGTGAATACCCTGTGCTAATTACAGCTCCAGTTTTCCACCAACCATAAGCTTTTTTAGATTAATTGTTTCAGCGCAGGAAAGATTGCTGACTGTGGCCTTTAACACGGGTGTGGGGACACTCGAATGCCTTGAGCACTCTGCAACTTTCTCATCACTCAGATGCTATTGTAATAGCAGAAATCTTCCTGCTGCTGCTGCTCTTTGCAGACAGTTCTTCCACATCCATGTGGGAGAATGTTCTCATCAGTAGAGGAGAAATCCATCCTTCCCATCTGTTTATGTCAGTGAGTCGATCAGCCCTGACTCGTGCTCCCAGCACACTCCTCTCTCCCCTTCAGTGTGCTGCTGGGAAGGTTGTCCCATGCCATGACTTGAAGGAGGCTGTGGATAATAAGACTGTGGCTTACATGGCTGTGGTCTGGATGAGGTTCTGATAAACTCTCGATGAAATGCCCTGCTGTAGTGTCAAATTGTTGTGGTGTGTCCACAGTATTTCTGTTCTAGGACATCTGTATTAAAACCTGCAGTGAGTGCCTGACAATCTTCAGTCTTTCCTTCAGAGTGCTGCTGAATTAATTTCAAGTACAGTGATTGTTGTATGCTAGGAAAGCACATCTCTTTAATCAATATAAAGATTGAACTGTTTTACTCAGCAGTCTGTCTTCTGCATTTGGGCAGAAAAATGTGGACATGCTCCTCCTAAACAATACCTACGCATGCCATGCTGGGGTGCTGACAGATGGACATTCTGTATTTACCAACTCCCCCCTGTGGTTTCTTTGCTGTTGGATGTGACATTCTTCAGATGTCTGTTTTATGAATGTCAAAGACCACATGGCTATTTTGCAGAGTGGAATTGTTTAAGCAAAATCTTGGCCTTAGTCCCTATTTTAGCATTTATTTCCTAAATTCTGCTACTGAGACCAGAGCAGGTCTTTCCAAAAATGAACATTCCCTGTCAGTGTGACACCTTTTAATTCCAATAATGAATAAACCTGGTTGTTTGCTCTGTTCCATACTTAATGTTTTCACCTGATCTTGTTTCTTAGCAGCACTGCCACAACAGGAGCAGTATAGGATCTTACTTGATTTATCAAACTAATGAGTTAGTTTTATTGTAAGTGATTAAATGTGTTTTACTTTTTAAAGCACAGGAACTGAAAAGAAATGCATTGTTACAATCTGAAAATAACTAGAAAGATAAGTTCATTAACTTGCCTACACTTGTGCATCATAAAAACCTTGTTAAAAATTACTCCCTAGCCTGCTGTATTAGCTTCTTTATGAGGTAATTTCTCCATACAGTAATAAGATTTTTCTTTTACTCTCCAGTGCATATTAAACCCACTAATCTTCTTTTATAAACTATAGTTTCAGCCACTTTCTCAATTTACTCACTTTAAAGATATTCTCCTATTAATATTAAAGGTAGCAAGCACAGATACGAACTTTGCAAAACAGTCTTTCAGATTTATGGCACAATCATACCACTGCATTGCAATGGCACAAAAGGGACAAAGCAGTAACTGTCAAGTATGTCTCATGACAAACAAAACAATGTTTGTCCCCACAGAATTATTTTCCCATCACATTTATTATACGAATGAACTATGGGCGTGTTTTCCCCTCTCTGAGCATAAATACAAGGTCTGAATATTCAGTTCTCTGAGGTCTGCACAATTTGCATGGATGTGGAGGATTAAGGACCTGCTCCACCAGGGTGCTGCTGCAGTTTTACACCAGTATCCACGCCTCTGGTTTAGAATGGATGCAGTCAGAGTCTTGCCAGAAAGGAATAGGTTCTAGGTCACCAATTCTGTTTCCAATAAAGCAGTGGCCAAATTTCCCTTGAGCCACTGTGAAGTGGTTCAATTGGTTGACCATGGGCTTGAAAAGGAAAAATACAAATGGGCTATAAATTAACCTTTGCTTTTTCTCAGCTATAAAATAAGAGAAGCCTTAAAATTTCAATAAATAATCTGTGCTGAGTACCAGTAATTTATTATTGTCCTGATTATTGTTAGCATTCTTATTATCATTTGAAGTGTGGCCATCTCTTGTTATGGCTCAGGAAGCCCCGGGGTCAGAAGCTGTGCAATTGTTGAGCAACCAGTTAATCCATATAGTACTTAAGAATCATATTAAATTCAATCCTGTGTCCTGCAAAGTGTAAGAGCCAGTTTACCCATACTTCTTTTCCTTCTTTTTTAACATTTTCCAGTCTGTTTTGGTGTTCTAACAGAGGCTCCTGAGACACTGGTGTAATTTCAATTATCATCTCGAATATCATCAGAATTGTTTCAAGATAGAGGGCTAGGTAGAGTATGGGATATGCTGCACATCTGACACTCTAGGATAACCTGCAAGCACAGGTTTTTAATACTGGCACAATTCCAGTCATTAAGAAATACCTAACAATTAAGCCATAAGCAATTTTGCTTAGAAAAAGAGGTGACTAAGGTGATGCTCTCTGAGATAAGACCGAGAAACATTTCCTTCATTGCAGCTGCACCACTCACAATGCCCCTCAGCACCAGGGAACTCAAGCAAGGAGCCATCCCATTAGTTGTGGGGCATAGCCATTGTCAGATAGTCAGTGTCAGTGATAACAAAGTGGGATGGAAATCTGTAACCCTGTCTTTTTCTGAGCAGATTGGTGCTGTAGCAGTGCATGCATTTACAAATAGATATGAAGGCTCTTGCTGAGTTCTGTGGAGAAGCTGGTGGAAAACCAAGGGATATACAGGAGTTTTGTGCTCCTTTTTAGTAGGAAGATACAGATACTTTTGGTCTTACACAAATACGCAAATTTTGATTGCTGTCATTTCTGAGGTTAGAAAATTACATTTGGCTAACCAGATTTATATTTCTTCATAGTGTCACGCTGTTCCTGTAAATTTGAAGTCAAGATATCACAGAAATGCAGAGCTATTATATGCAGCAAATATGCTTTTAATTCATTAACATCAACATCCCACCAAGTTCAGTGTAATCACTGCTTTGAGTCAGAGCTGGCTGAAGAGTTACGGTATAATAGGACAAGAGTAAGAATAAAGCCTCTTGTCAGTGTAATGTTTATATAACATCTCTAGTATTTTGGAAGGGAAGAATGTCTCTGTGAAGTCTTGCCCTTTCCCAGAAAAAACTTCCATGGATAATCTTACACATTGAAAAAATCACTGGACTAATCCACAACATATTTGTTCAAAGTTCTCCTCTGGCAAAATTCACACAAATTACATCATCATAACAGCTCTGAAAACAGAAGTGTATTTACAATTTTAGAGGACAATAAGTCTACTGAACACTACTGGAGAATTTTTTAGTGCAAAGTTTTATTTCTTTTCTTTAGATTTTAAAATGCACCCTAGTAATTTGTTCATGCATTCAGTGTTGACTTGTTATAGAAAAACACACATGCAATCAGACTGGTGCAATTTGATACCTTACAGCTAAAAAATTGAAAAAAGTGACTTGTTGAAAACCATTGTTTAAAGATATTCCCATGACAGGAGGGCAGGGAGAGAATGAACACAAGCTTATGAAATGAATATTGAAGTGTTTGCAAAAAAGGACAGCACATATATTCATTAGTTGATATTTTCTGAAAAATATTGCCTACATTTAATTTCCAGTAATGTGTCATTTTTGATTACACACAACCAGATATGGGCACATTCCTTGTTTCCAGGAATTAATCTTTAAGGAAGGGATGTAAGTTCAGAAAAACTTACGAACATTTTTCATAACACTTGTTACGTCACACTTCAGTTAAAATTTTTACAAACTCAAATGCATATTTAGTTCCAAAAGTTATTTTATATCTTTTTATTATTTATATGTTTGTATACGATTAAAACCATATTATGTGTCTAGACATGAGAAATGCATGTGGTCAAAAAAAATGTTTAATTTGATTTTTTCTATCACTTCTTAGAATATAATTTTGCAATATTTCTTGAGTGACATAAGTATTATGCCTTATCAATGGCTGTACAACCTTGCAAATGCCTAGAAGAGAAAAACTGTCAAAATTAAAATTTTATTTTTCAGGAGACTAAATACATCTATTTTTTGAAATCTCTGAAGACACAGTAGAAAGAAATTCAATGAATTTGAGTCTCCAAAACTAATGGTATTTGCAAAGAGCTCTCTTAACTAATCGGTCTTTTAGTCCTGAAAGAAGCTATTTTATGATAGTGGCAGGGAGAGAAGCCCACAGTGATATGAACAAAAAATGTGTCATTTTCACTTGTGTATGGTAAAGACTGGCAATAATATTCCTTAAGGAAAATTTTGCCAAAGTATCCATTTCCCAGTGCTTGGGTAAATTCTGAACCTTAGTTCTTTCTTATTTTGGGGGGAAAATAGCCTTGAATTAGTACCAAATCTAAAACTTGATGCAGTTTTCACAAAAGCACTATTAAAAAAAGGAAAAGACTCATGCTGCTTCAGAGAGCTTTCACTTGCACCTTTTCCATTCCACACAAAGAGCTGGAGCAGTCCTGATGTAAGTAACATACGGCTAATTTGCTGTATTTATGTCACATTGATATGATACTGACAGTATTCACACAATGGAGCCATTATCTGTTAAGACATATGTCTTCCTGGTGTCTGGGTCTGTGCAAGGGTCAGAGGAGAACCTGGGCTTTTACAGACAGTTTGAGAAATCCAGGATCATAGGAAAGTGGAGAGGTGTAATAGGCAGAATTATCTCTGCCCACTCAGAGGTCATGAGCATGATTTTCAGACATTTAGCCTCATTTAGACACAAAGATAATGTGAGATGCAAGCCCTCAGTTTTATTTCCATGCATGGGTGAATCTATACTGTTTGCTGATGTAGGCAAGATTGAAGGAGCTTTGCTTTGGCCCCTTCCCCTGAAAGGGGTATAAATCATGGTTAAATCTGTATTCATACCAGTGAAATTGTATCCAAACCCACAGTGAGGTACAAGACAAAAACCAGGAATTTAGGCACAGGGATGCATAAACTACATAGGGGTCAGCAAAACACCACACCTGAATGGAACCCTTGCCAAGAGGAAATGTATTGCATAGCAGAGTTTAAATTGCTGTCCTTACCTCCTTCATTTCCCTATTCAAAGCTGCTCTCCTCAGCTGAGATGCAGCACACTCACAAAGTGACCCACCAGACCAGCACTGTGTCTCAGTGACCTGTAAGAAGTTAGCTGAGTTACATTAATGGGTGATGAGCCTTCCTGACCTAAAGCACAGATGTTACTCTCCTTCGTACATTTTATATCCTATGTGAACATCTTTTTAAAGGACCAAACAGTTCCCAACAGAATATTTGTACCAAACCTTTTAAGGTTCATTCACATTTATTTTCTTTTTGTATTTTTTCACCCTTAAAGGTCATTTCACAAAAGAGATCAAAAGGAACCTTTTCCATTCCTCCTCTGCAGGTGGCCAGCAGCAGATTAACTACTAACAGAGACCTCAATATATAAATCTGAATGACTTGTTTTACACAGCAATGCAATGCTACTGTCATATGCTCTGTTTGCGTACATTAAAGTGTCTCCCCTAATTTCCTTCCCAAAATGATCCCTCTCTATTCTTTCCCCAGAATAATTGCTTGCAAGAAATCATCTGTTTTGATATTTATAAAAAGGTACCTTGAAGCTGGATAAATAACTCATTCTACCAAAGAAACAGAATGCCTGCTAATAAGTTCCTGTAAGAGCAAAATGTGCATCTAAAGTCAGCTACTTTTGTCCTAGACAGGAGTTAGTTCCTGTAATCTTGTTTCTCCAGAACCCTTCCCAAACCAAAACTGAGCCTGAAATTGTAGTAGGAAAGATTCAAATGTGCTTTCCATGAGTTCTTGAAGCAAGAGTGTTCAAAACAAACAAAACTATATTCATCTGGCAAACAAAAATGTGCTGCATTCAGTTAGTGGAAAATTCAGAACGTTTCTTTAAAATATATTTTTATTCTGTTGTCTGCTATTCAAAACAAATTTTTTTTAAAGAACCCTTTTCTAATTTTTTTAATTACACAGTTTAAATAACATTATCAGGTCGTTACAGGGCTGAATACCATTGACTACTGTGCCCTTCAGCAGGTAAAATTGTGAATCTTCTTCAGTTGTGTTGCCCTATTTCTTTAGGGTAAAGAGTCGTGAAATGGTGAGGACTCCTCTTGTAAAAAAAAATAATAAAAGAACGTCTGAGAAGGATTCTGTGAAGAAATCAGCTGCTTATATATCCATTTTGCTTCAAAGCTTTAAAAATAGGATGTGCGCTTCCTGACCCAAGTATGTAGGGCAGAGAATAGAAATAGGAGGCTTTTTCACAGTGAAAAGAACAGTTAAGAAATAGATTGGCAGTCTCAGAAGGCAAAGTGATTATCAAAACTTAGAGCTAACTTTCCAAGTTGTTATACACCTAAAGAGGGTCTATCAAACGATCTGCTCCTGCCCTAGACATCTGAAATTGAACTTTCCCATTGCACTACCCTGGTACTGTGAGTGTGCCTTCACTCACAATACATCAATCAGAGCACATATTCTCTCCAGACTTCTGAGTATTTAGGTAGTCTGCATTGAAGACAATTTCTCACTTCTCACCACTGATATTTCAATTAATAGTGCATCCCCCCACTGCAGGGTCTGCCAGTGAGCCCTCTGACTTATTCTGCAGATTTGATGCCATCTTTTAATTTTAAAACAAAAAATATTTATTTTTTCCTATCACGTAGTAAAAGTTTCCTGGTAATGTAAGCCATGCAACACCCTTCCTTGTAGAGCCAGCATGTAACACCCCAAGTTGGGCCAGGGACACAATCACTTCTATTCATCTGGGATGGGCTTCAGGGTCACAGCGTGGCCAAGCATGACTTCAGCTTGCACAAAAGAAAAAGAAAAGGTTCTCTGAAAAACTGTTGTATAAAATGTGACTTTTACTGAACTATTCCAGGCTAGATTCACTTTTAAGGGAAGGGCAAGGGGGCAAGAAAAGGTGAAGAATAATTGGCTGCTCCTTCACTTCCTACTACAAAACAGTATTTGTGTAAGATACGTGTGCCAGGGCTCAGGAGAAAGCAGTCTCACCATCCCCCACTGGGAAGAGTAAGGTTGTGTCATGGTTACACCAAGGCAATGTGCAGGTGGTGCAATCACTGCAGGAGGGACAAGCTCTTGGGCTACAAAGAAAAAGCTGGGAAGTCCAGGGCTGGCAGTCAGAAGAGTCCACAGTTATTCTTACCTCCACAGTCCAAACCAAACAACGTCTCCTGGAGTTAGGAAACATTAGATGTCGCTTTCTAGCTGGGCAGGGAAGTCCAGCTTCTACCTGAGCTCTAGAGACAGTTTGGGCAAACAGTGTAATGAATAAGGAAGGACACAGCTGGAGAGAAAAAAGACCTGGTTTTCCTTATAAGTGGTATTTTGGGTTTACCACTGTGTGAGTGATGTTCCAAACCAAGATGTGTGTTACAGAGGCTAAACTGTTACATGCATTTATGGGCCAGAATTTTTCAGCATGTTGACTCCCACCCACAACACCCTTCTGTGTCACCTTTTGCTCTCTACCAAGGTGACAGAGAGCCCATTGTTTTCTGTTGCTTGTTGAATCTGTCTCACATCTCTTATAGTGCAGTTGAGCTTGACCTGTTGAAATCAATTGGAATAACTCCACTCTGTTATATTTTCTCTGGAAAGTGCAAAACATTGTCCCCTAGCACAATTACAGGTGTCTGTCTGTGATGTAAGAGTCTGAGAAAGTGTCTGACTGGCTTTGACCTTCAGTGAAAGTAGGTCACTAGGAAATCTGGCAGCATTTGGCATAAGACACAGAGGGCATTATTTGTGTTTTAAGGTACTTAGGCAAATTCAGAAGTTAGTGGCAAACTGGTACTTGGTCAGGATATAATATAGCTCAGGGCCATCTATAAAGTCCATCAAGACAACACTTTCAGTAGCATAAAAGCTTCCTCATGGGAATATTGCACTCAGGCAGCATTGCCCAGAGAAACATTGAGTGTTGGCTGTGATAGACAAAGATCATGGTCAAACCAGGTCCTAAAGCCGTCTGTGTCAGTGAAGGTGCTGAGAAGTCTTGACTGTGTGCTGGTTTTTTCTTATTTTTGTCACAGGTACTTTGTGAAGGATCACACCAATTAAATACCTGCGCTGCACCTGAGACTCATCACCTGATACTGAATTCCAGAGCCACAGAGTTTCGATAGAAAATCCTTGACCTTATCAAAGTGTTAATAGTACTGAATTTTCAGCATTTTCTAAACTTATATGTATTAAATGACATTACTAAAATATCTGGTGCTTCTACTGTAAATAATATTTGGATTAAGCTAACATTAATAGCTGCTAAAAATACCTCACTGAGGCAGTGGGAAAGTGAGACAAATCCCTCTATTGCAGAATGGACAATATTCTTATCCAGTTCAGCAGCAGAGGAAGAGATACTCTCTCATAGTGGAAGGGAACTATTTTTAGGAAGCATGGGGCTGCTTGTGAAGAGATAAAGCACAGGTATAAGTGTAAGAGGTTTAAGCTTATTAAGAGAGTGCATTTAAGATGACAAACATGAAATGAATGCTTTTTTATTTTATTACTTGAAGACTAAAGCAAATACATGGAATATCATGTATAAGTTAGATGTGTTTCTGCAAAAATGCACGCATGCATTCCTGTAAACCTGCCCACGTTAGCACAAACAGATTGCTCTGGCAGAAATGGTGCAGCCTTATCTGGCAGTAGCATGGGATAAAATTCCATTGCAGCCATACATCTCCCAGATAAGATCCTGAGATGTGGTCCTCCAGCAGCCAGCTACCAGCCTTGCTTTCAGAGAGAAAGAAGAGATGTTCAGCCAATGACTAGATAATCAGTGTCTACCCAACTACATATCTCCCTATCTAAAAATCAATTTAAGAAAGCATTGACTGTTTCTCTGCAAAACTGATTTCTACGTGTTTTAAATGTTTGTCTCAGCAAAGATGTGAATCAATCTTCAGGGAACATATCTCAACTAAAAATTGCAATAGAAGTAGATATAGGAGCTGGATCCTGCAAACTTTGTATTTAATCACACTAAAAAGAAACCTAATCTATGGTAGCAGTTACAGTCGTATTTGTGCTAACTTCAGAAAGTCAGAAATTGATGTCATTCCCCATAGACATTGAAACTTTTGAGAAAGATTATTTTTAAATTTAAATTTAAATTTTAGAAGTCTTCTGTTTTTTTATTTACCTTTTCAAGTTGGGCCTTTGGTATACATACTTTCAAGACTTCCCCTCACTCAAGAAGCGCTGAAATTTAATTTTTAGTTTTCTTAATAGCAACCAAGTCCATTAATCACATAGCTTCAGCAGTTGGGGCTTTAAGGAAAACACCAAGCGTTTTTACATGTGCAATAGTATCAACATGCACAATGATTTTCAAAGTCTGTCTCCTATCCAGAAAACTTAATGATAAATTTGTTCCAGACAGAAGTCACTGTATGAAGGGTGTTCCATACAGAAAAAGACCCCATACTTACCAATTGTTATTTGTTCCACAGCCTTTTCTAATTAGTAGAGTTCCTTCAATTAGTAGCTGGAATTGGTTTGCATACATCCTCCAAATTGCTGTAATCAAGCCTCAAAGTAGGAGCCTGAAAAATAGAGGGTGGCAGAGTGGTAATAGAGGGATTGCTGGTGATTGACTGTACATCCAGCAATAGCCAGACATGAACCTCACAAATCCAGATACACCTTTGGCATCCCAGCCACCTGTATGTGTTTTGTTGTATTTCTCCACTCTTTCACATGTTGCTAAAAGACAGTATTAGGTCTACAGCATGACAGATAACATGGATTAGAATAAGCGGCCTTTTTCCAGGCAGAAATTCCCAAAAGAGGTACTCAATTCCTTTAAGAAACAGTAGTAGACATAACTATTTCTAATGACTCACGTTCCTTTGCCCATTTCCTGGGTCCCTAATGAAGGGCTACACTCAGTGCTCAAACATGTAGTTAGAGCAGGGCTGGGAACTTGGTTCCTTTTCATTCAAAACTCCCTTTGATAATAATTGAACTGTTAACTAATTAGTATAAACTCTGTCTGCATGGAAAAGAATGATCAAAATGATCAAAATGTCAAACAAAAAATCTCAAAAGCAAATACAAACAAAGGCAAAAAATCTTTCTTTTTTTTTTAAGAGGAAACAGCAAATTCTCAACGTATGGAACAACCCACTTGACAGGTCTTTTCCATCACGTCAATTCAAATTGGACACACTGCAGCTTTTTGTGAACAGTCCAGCAATATAATATGTTATACTTGTTAGACCATTACATCAATTGGTGTTAATATTCTCTCGTAGCCACATCTCTCCTATTCAACCAGTTCGTGAATGACAGCCAGATAGCAATTTTGTAGTAGTTTACATCAAACAGTTCAGAATAACTTTCCCCACTGTTTGGTCAGCCTGCTTTTCAGCCCAGGAACTGACAACCATCAGCACAACCAGGCTGTCAGGAAGAGCTCAGCTGCCATTTAGGGCTACATGAGCTTTGCAAAAAAGCTCAGGAGTTATCAAGTCCCCCCCAAATTTGCAGTGAGTTTCACCCAGACTGTGTCAGCCATTACACAAAGACAAATGTATGCAAAAGTACAAATAAGACTGAGATTTTGTGTAAAAAATAAGGTATTGAGAGGCACTCCAGCTTGGATGACTATTTTATAAATGACAGGAGTATCAGATGAAAAATAAAATAGGGCCAATTTCTGTTGTCAAAAAAACTCAGTCATGAACTCTGAAAATAATATTTGCCAATTTTCATGAGTGTTTGTCCAGTCCACAGCAGACCTGGGAACAGCGATGAACCATGACAAACTAAATTCAGCAAGGAAATTGTACTGAAACAAGATTTTATTATTAGACTTTGTTCCTCTCCCTTTGTTCATACACCTTGTCAGGAGAAACTGAATAAGCAGGAAGAACCAAAACAACAAAGAAAAAATTCAAAATATTTCAAAAATAAATGGACTGTAGATCTTCAGCTGGTTTAAATTGACTTAGCTGCTCTGATTCAGTTGTTAAGTATTAAACATAATAATGTTTCTACAGGTTTCATAGCAGGTGAGACTCTCCCTGTGCTCTTCAAAAGGGACATTTTCCAAATTTAATTTTTGATTTAGAGCAGTTAGACAGCTCCTGTTCTCCATCCAGGGAGCTTGCTGGGCTGACGAACGAAAACTGCCTGCGTGAGGCTGACTGCCCCCACTCCCACAAAGCCATCTATGTTCTTCAGTTGCTCTGACTCCACTGAAGTGGATGGAGTTGGAGCAATTTAGCAGCAGCTAATGAAACACGTTCACATAGCACAGCCCACAAAAGGGTTCGTGCAGTATCTGTGCCGATAAACTGCGGGCTCACGGATAACGCCGACTGCCTGCAAACAGTAATCACTCGGGCACCATGAGGAGGCTCCTCCTTAGAGACTTGCAACAGATTTTGCTCTCCAGTGTTGAAATGCCATGAGCCTAAAAGGAGAAAAAGAACAGTAGGACTGAAGTGTGTTGGACATGCCAATAAATTAATGATAAATTATTAAAGCATGATTGGAAATATTGCCATTTTTCACAGCTGTCAGTTTAAGTATAAAAGCATCAGCACATTAAACTAGTTACTGCTTTTCCATAATTGAGACTTTAGCTTCTAGCTGTGCCCTGCAGCTTTTCATTAATCACTGGGACTGAAGTTCAAGCACAATGACAGCTTAGGAGGCATTAAATGGGCAAAGTATTTTCCAGGTACAGCTAGTAAAGGCCTTTTAGTCCTATAATCCTTAGCTAATTGTTTTTCAAAGTCTCTAAATAAAATCTGCTCATGGCGTCTCCTAGTGACAGAATTAGCAGCAGACTGGTTCTTTTTATCTTCACACTCTTTCTCTGACCAAAATCTATTGAGTGTCTATATGTTAGCTGTACATAACAGGTGCAAATGGATTGCGATATGTAAAACTGTAACCGATACGCAGCCAGGGACACATTGATTAGATTGCCTGGGAAACAAAACTTCCTGAATGTTTGCTCTAATCATACCATTTAATTTGTCACGAAAGAAGCAAGATGGCATGCAAGGCTTCTGCACAGGCTCCCTTTAAGCATGGCAGAAGGAAACGTGCAGATTTTAAAGTTCAGTAAAATTTGCATACTCGGTGCCCTGGAATAAACAGACATTTCTTCTGCCATAGCAGAGGCTGTAGGTTCCCCTCTTGGCTTCCTAGTATTCCCCCCTTTGCAAAGATTTGTACATCAGGACTTAATAGATGTGCCAAAACATTCTTTCTTTTGTATAACAAATTATCAACTGCACCGAGATTCATTAATTATGTCATCTAATTGGATTGAGGCAGGTGCAAAATACCTCAGATGAAGTGGTCACTGGCAAGAAGGCCTAAGCACAAGTTTTTCTATTAGAAATCAGCATGTCTCCAGACTCCGGGAATTACTTTGTACTTATTGATTAATGGCCATAATTTATTACAGTGCAGAAGATCTTGCATTGAGTTAAATGTGTGATTAATCAATTTTCCATCAAATTATGAACAGCAGAACAGTTGCAAGAGAGAAAATACCAAGTGAATTTTTCCCATGGTATATGAATAGAGGGTATGAGGACTTCTGCTTGAGGAGAGCTAATAACTGTCTAGCACTTGCTTAATATTTCCTGCCATACTGATGAATGCCATCCACATAAATAGGCCACAGGTAGCAGTGATTGAAAGACCACCAAATAGGTTTTATAGCTGCCTCTCTTATATAATGAAATATTCTTTAAGCCCATCTCAAAACAATTTATTAATGCAAAATGCATTTCTGCCTTCAGCCTGAAATATATCATTGTTAAGTCAACAATATTATATTAAACCGATAACTGATATTGCAGAAGGAAAAATCCCTAGGCAATGTAGAGATGAATCTGAGATTTTGTGTACAGAAGCTCATTTTTATTTCCATCAGAAACACAGACATGTGACTAATTGATGTCACTTCTAATCAGCTAGTAATGCACATTACAAGTATAGCATGAGAACATTTGGGGCCCAATTGGAGGGGGGAAAAAATCCCATGGTATTTCTATGTCTTTTATTGAGTAGAGTGACAAGCTTCCTTTCCCTGGTGAAGCAGCATATGCTGTAGAGTTTTATATTACCCTACATCTTCCATTGGCTGTTTTGCTTTGCTATACACTGAAAAGATGGACCTCCTTCACTGCAGAAGAATTACCTAAAATACAAGTTGACCACACTTCCGGAGGGCAAAACAAATTTAAATAACTTTTTAAAAATATGAACAGCAATATGAAGCATTTGTAAAATGAAAGTGCAAAGGATTTCTTCTTAAATGTCTCTGTGATTGATCAAATTTTTTATTTTCAAATCACAGTGTCAGATTACTCACAGTGATTTAAGTTGCAGAAGCTGCCTGGCTGCCATGCAGTTCATTTTCTAAGGTATATGGGAGTAATTTCTGCTATCTTTGATGTCTTTCCTTAGTAACTGCCCAATTTCCAGGGTGCAGAGTAGAGTCCTATTCATCCCTCTTGCTACAGACTACAGGAGATGGGCACTTGTGACTTGTTACTGTTTCATATACACAAATTTCCTTTTTGCTGCACTCAACTTCCCAACTAGGACAGGGACCTTTCTTCTCTGCTTGCTGCCTCTGTTGGCACTACTTCTGAGGTAAGGACTTCTGTTTTTAAAATCATGACCTCCAAAATGTCCTACCAAATCCTGTAGATGGTGCAAGGAGGCCATTCAAAATTATGCTCTTTTTTTTTGGTTGGCCAAATGTCACAGGGCCAACTGTTCAGAAATCAAGTGAAGAACAACCTGAAACTGTGTTCTTTTAAAATGTCTTCAGTAGTCTAAACTGTCTGTAACATCCAAAAGTGACTATTTTTTGTGTCTTTTCTGGACTTTATTGGAAATTAACTGAAAGTAATCATGCTTGGCAAACAGATGGCTATATCTCAACATCCCACCAAAATCAATATTCCTTGCCTCTATTTGTGTCATCACAGAAAGATAACTTCAATGGATCTAAACTAGATTTGTTGCCAGAAGGAGAGGTTAGAAATTTAGATCTGAGGAAAAAAATTGTAAAATATGTTTTCTATTGTATAAATAAATTTTAATGTGGTATTTAATCAACAAATCATTAACTGCAGGAATGTCAGATCGCACTTAATCTGCATCTTGGAGCATTGCCTGTGGATGTGGGAGATCTTGTTTAGAACTTTACCCACACCTCAGAAAACTGAACCTGTGGAGGAAGTTCCTTTCCCATTCATGTTGTCTTTGATAATGGGAAGTGTGGGATGATTTCACCTACACTGTGATGCCCATTAAATGGGTGTCTGCATTCCCTGAGTGCCTAATGTACTGAACTTACCTCCCTCCTCCAAGGAGAGCTATCATGCAGAAGGGGATGGATGATGAACCCATACTCTGAACCCATATATACTCTGACATATACTCTATGATTTTTTATGCGTGTGATCATCAAGAAACATATGGAACATATTACAAAAAGTGAAGACTGGAGGTTAACGCTACCCTGGGAAAGTTCAAAATTGCATTGCTGTCTAGATGAGTGAAAAATTCCTGAAGCATACAGAAGGGCAGTATCTGAGGAGCACAAGTGTTTCACTGTGGAAAATGTTTACAGTCACAGAGTGCACAAACATATCTCTTTTAGGTGAGATGTTTGCATATGTGTGGCCACACGTACAGTCCAAGAAGCAAAAGCTGATTGCAGGAACAGAATATTTCTTTTAAGTATTCTGAACACTGCCCCAGTCTCCCAATCCCCATTGATTCACTTTGAGCCCTGGGGCCAGGTTTCTCATAAGCATCAAGCAAGGTGAGAAGGAATCATCCTCATGTGCAGTGTCAGGCTTTCTGGGAGGACTTGGGGATTTCAGGCACCCTCCAGTGCTCATTTGGGAGCCCAAACCGAGCACTGGAGACCCAGCAGCTCCCTGCTGGCCCTTCATTTTCTCTTCTCCTGGGCAAGAGGGTAGTGTTTAGGACTTTCCCTGCTCTGTGGGAAACAGGGTGTGCCCTGGCCATGTTCCCAAGCCTGCAGCACCCAGGGTGGCACCCAAGTGGCACTCCAGTGATGTTTTGATCAGTGCTGTCTTCTGCTGCTTCTTGCACACTCCAGTGTGTATATTTTTTCTGATTCACTTTTAAATATTAATTTTGTTACTAATTAGAAGTCTGTTCCAATTAAGTGAAGTCCTACAAGTGAACTCCCTGTGAGAAAAGTCTTTTTGAGTAAAGAGTCGCCTAGTGAAGCTTCTAAAATTTGAAGATACAGGCAGTCTAAGTGCTACAATATGTACCTTTTTAAAAAGTGCAATTACTTATTTAATAAAACTAAAAGCACTGTATTGGCATAACAAAAAAATTTATGACACTGAACAGAAAGTTCATTTTGTCAGCTGTAGGCATTAGTCTGTAGCATGTTCTGAACATGTGTATTTGCCGTTGGGTACTCAAAGGAACAAACAGATGCTTCTCTTGGAGATATTAACTCTAAATGTATTTATTTTGTTGCTTTCCTCCTGCAGTCTTTTATAGTTCTTCCAAAAATCTTTGTTTAAAGGTAATTTAGGTACAAAAGCTACAAATGTAAGAATGTGTTGAAGGCAGGACTGAGGCTCAGATGTGCTTCTTGGCTTTCCCTGGACTTACAAAGAGCTGTGGAAGATGCTTCCAGAAGGGGCAGGCAAGAGAACCATGGGGTCATGGAAAGGACTGTGGATGGCAGAACCAGGGGGAGCAATGTGGGAAAGACACTTCCAGGTCTAAACTAGGAATGGCTCCGGGAAAGGACAGGCAGCAAAATCTGATTTTGGGGATTGAATATGAAAGAGTCTGAGGTAGGTTTGTATTTGGGAGACTAAAATTATGTCAGTAGATGGCTGGGAGTCAGATTACTTCAACCACATGAGTCTATGTCCTTTTTTTTTTGGAGCAACAGAGCTGCAGAAACCGACACAATGGATACATGACCAGATGGGGGAAGCAAACCCTTTTACATCACAAAAAACCCCCCCACAACTATATTAATCAGGCAGAATGACTCCACCTAAATCTCTTGAAATGAAAACTTCAAATAAATATTCAAGGTCATAAAAAAAGCAATCTGCATGTGGTATCTCAGCAGAGTTATATCAGCACATCCATGGGTCTGTCTTGGCTCACATAAATTGAGAGGCTCCTATATAAAGTCAGTGCGTCACCTGGAGTACATGAAACCAACGTACGGATATCATCATCCATGTTAAAACCAGAATTAATTAAGTCCTTTAAAAGCCTTCTGCTTCAAAGAGTAAAATGCATTTTACATATAGCTTCTTCAGATACACAGATTTCCAGATCTTAAATAAAGGCTGAAGTTCCTTGAGGAAACTTATTGTTAAATTAAAGTCATGAATGCTTCTTGCAGTTGTCTCATGAACTGGGAGGCAGTATTTTACAGCCAGGATTTCTGAAGAATGACTCCTCTGGTAATTTCGTCTTTATATGATATTTGCCTAGTTGTGTCATTCTGAATGTCCACTGCCATTTCAGATCAAATAATTTAGATTTGGCAACTATATATCAATAAAATTAGTTATAGAGGTAAGCTAAATGTTTGACCCTTAACTATATTTGTTACAGTTAAAGCTGATTCTTTCAATATTTATACTCTATCTGTATTATTTGTCCTATTGTGTAAAGTCCTTGTCCTTTCTTGAGGACCAAGAACAAAGCAGAAACAAAATAAGGAGAAGCAGCAGTTGTGAACTTTGTAAAAACAGCTCCTGTGTTAGGTCACAGCTTGGTCCTCAAAATACTGAGGAGGAGGAGGAGGAAGATGTGGCACCCTTTAGTTTATTGATGGTCATCTCCAGGCATGCTGCAAGTCAGCCCCTCCAGCTCCATCTTTAGCACCTCCCAGCCAGTTGTGCCATGCCACAGCAGCTTCAGACAGCTGTTCCCTCCATCCTCTGCTGCTGTTTGGAGAATCCGATTATCTAACTTTTGCTTTAATCCTTAAGAACTTAAGCCTGTGTTTATGACATGTCAGATACCTCGCTGCAGCCAGACCTCTGGAAACAGCAAGTTCGCCCATGAAAGCAGCTGCAGTCCTGCTGTCCTCAGCCTCTTGCAGGGAGTCCAGTGAAGGGGAAAGGCAGCTCTGCTAAGCTCATCCTGGCTCCCCAGGACCGCTGCCAGCGGAGGCTGGCCAGGGGCAGGGCTGCAGCAGCCTCTGCCCGGGCCTCTCCCCTCCCGCTTCCCTCCCGGCTCCTGCGCTTTTGGCACCGGCTCACCTGGCTCCCGGCCCCTGGCACAGGGTGATGGGCAGGTGGTTTGTGCTGCTGTGACCTTGCTCCAAGCAGACTTCTTATCACCAGGGGTCGGCAACCCAAGGAGAGGAGCCGGTCCTTGAAATGTAACCTCTGACTTGTGTGGGTATGGTGCCGCTCACCGAGGCCTGAAACAGGCTGTCCTTGGGCGTCATGGTCGCCCTCAGACGCACACAGGGTACGTGTGCCAGTGTCAGAGACCCCAGCTCCAAAACACCCTCTGACTGCTCAGCCAGTTAAACCAGCATTTATAGACAACTGGCACACAGCTAGTGAAGCATCCTGCTAAAACGGGGAGAACAAAATTATCCGCGACTCTCTCAAAGGACCATGTTTCCCAGAGAGCACAGATGAAGGGGGTAGGCCAAAAATTGGTGCATATAATGGCAGCAAACCACAAGCATGTAAATATGCAAGACTATCATTTGAAGGAAAATTTTAAGCCTCATTAGTAAATGCTTTTTGCATTACTCATTATATTTAGAGAAGACAATACAGGACAGCTAGCAAGGCAGGGTATACCCTGGGCTGCCAGTGCCCTGTGCTGTGAGGGGCTGTTAGACCAGTTCCGTGAGCTGTCCCCAGTTTCCACAGGTTCCAGCAGGCAGAATGCCCTGGACTGACTGCTTGGGCAGCATGCAGCGCTCAGTGAAGTCACGAAGGATCCTTGTCATTGGCTCTGGTCAGCCCTTGCCCCCTGGCACTCAGGGACAAAGCAGCTACTTCAGCTTCCTCAGCCTTAACTCCCCACTGTGTCCCTTGGGGTTTGCTCTGGGGCAAACCTCCAGGGAACAAGGCAAGAAAACAGGAGGTGGAGGTGAGAAGGCTTCCCTGAAACTCTCCATTCTCCATCCAGAGATGGGGAAAAAAGGTGTAGTTCTACTACAGGGGATATCTTGTTATAATTTTCTTCGCTCTCCCTTTGGCCAACAGTAGCATTAAGAAAAGTTGATTTTTTTTCCCCTGCCATCTATGAGGTGTTCATTATTGCAAACAGTAGGAACTCAGTCTCCAAAAATATATTTGGATCTTAAAAAGAATAACATACAGACTTTTAAAGTTTGGACATTCATTTTAAAAGAAAAATATGAGTAGGCTTAACTGTAGTTCTTATGTGAATTTTATATGTCCCATACATTTTTTCATATGGTTAATATCAGTCAAGCATGGTTGATATTCTAGTAAAGCAGTTTCTTGTTATTTTTATTCAAAATATCCTCCTGAAGGTAAGTTAAATGCTCCTTAGTCCCAAATCTAAAATTAAATTTTAGGAAAAGATCCTTTAAAATGGCGTATTGTGTTAAGCCATAGATGCAAAATGTTATTCCTGGCATGACACATCACCACAAGAAACAGAATGAATTTTTCATTTACAGAAATTACTAATTAAATAAACATAATATAAATCCTTACAACCACCTTTTCCCTGCAGTAACTAAATCTGGACTGGGCTAAAATGACTGAGAAAAATTGTTATCATAAAATAATTTTGCTTTCAATTGCCTACTCAAGCTTACTTTGGGCCAGATCACCCTCCTTTTGGAGAAAAGCAAGGAGCTGGAACTTTAGGGGAGTTTCAAGGAAAAGTTTATGGTGTGGTGCTCGACAGGGAAGGGGAGAAGAGTTCCTTATGGCAAGGGAAAGCAAACTGGATCAAAGGGCTCCAGGCAGGCCCCAGAGAGCCTGTGCTGATCTCAGGCTCAGCCTGGGTGCTTTGAGCCCAAGGTGGAGACTTTGGGAGATGAGACTGAGCCGCTCTCCTGTGCACAAGGGAAGATCTCTGCTCATGAACAGACATTGCTACACGTGCACCGAGGGACACTCCTCCACCACGAGCCAAGAGCAGTCAGGAGAAAAGCTGGACTAACCCTGGGATGAAAGGGCACCAGAATACTGCTGACATGACCTCGTGGCTCTCTACCTTGCATTTTTAAGATTGCCATTCAGCCATTTTATGTCCCTTCAACTCTCTACTGCCTGCAAACCATATTTTATCCATCGCTTATCAAACACTTTGTGGTTAAACTTCAGGCCAGATCTAAGCAAAGTTATTAATCATCTGTCAAATAAAATTGTCAGTCTGCTCCATCCTTATTCTTTTTCAATAAAGATCAATTGAAACTGCAAAAAATGTCAACAAAGTAAAATCATTTAAAAAGAAAGCAAAATGAAAGAACTGTAAGCTGTGGTCCGCCACACTTTAAAGTAACTTTAAGCTGTGGTTTTGGATTTGGACATATCTAAGCCAATAGGGGTGGTATTTGTTATTATTTATTGCTTAAATGTGAATCTTTGTTTTCCTTCTAATATGCCTTATGGAAGAAAAAGAGACATCTGTGCTAAAGTAACCAATCCTTATGGGTGGGGAAGAAACCATCTGGGTTAAAGTAACCAGTGTTTCACTAATTCTAAATCAAAAAGCAATAGCTACATGAAAAAAAAATAATAGTGTCTTCTTTAAATTAAAGCACCGAATTTGAAAAGCAGCACTCTAATCTTTTGGTACAACAGCTTTATTCACAAATATGTCTCTAACAAAAATCATGTTGTAATGCAAAGCTGATGTGTGGACAAGCTAAATCCTTGTTTCTATTTTAAGATTTGTCACACAAACATTGAATAAGTTTTGGACGCATAAAAATCAGCAAGAATGGCTATTGTAGTTACAGTGCTGAAACCACTCAAACTGACTTCCAATTAAAAGTCAACAGGATTTTTATGCTGAAATTTATAAATTATTTCTGGAAAAAAATTTATTGCAACATTTGCCTTTCAGTTGTTGTTGCCTTGTTGCAAGAATCTCCTGCCCATCTTCTGTGATCTGCGTAATTGTCTTTGTCTCATAGGGTTTTACCCACTTGGCCTCAAGTCAGGCAACAATTCCCTAATCCCATTGTCAATGCTCCATTTCCTTCTACCATAAGCAACGTGGCATTGACTGTCCTCCTGCATGTACCAACAAGACTGCAACCCTCTCTGCAGCTCATCAGGATCCTTCCAGCAAGGTGCCCACAGTGCCTTTTACCCAGGCTGGGGAATGTTCAGGAGCAGAAAAGCTCTTGAGACACCTAATCACATTTCCCAGCCCAAACTGTGTCTTCTTGTACTGCCAACAGCCCCAGGGGTCACTTCTGTCTTCCTCCAAATGGCATTTTCTTCTGTGCCCAAGAGCTTTGAGTCATCTCAGCCTGTCTTTCATGGGAATTAAGCCTCTGTGCCATGATGTTGAAGTACCAGTTGTTAGCCACCACTTCTTACTTCTGTGACATCATTTCTCTCTTCTGTTTATCTTACAAGGTAGGTTGCAGAGCAAGAAATGAACCATTAATCCATGAAAACAAGTGCCTGCTATCTAGGGAGAAGCTACATTTGTGGAGAAAATGCTAGTTTTGGAGCAGCAGAGTAACAGCAAAGATGAGCCCTGAAGGGGTCTAAGCCAGGGTGATGTGTTGCTTTCTTTGTGCTGTGAGGAGGGAAGGGTTTAAGATGGGAGTAAATGAACAACTTAAGTGTTTATCCTGGTTCTTTGAAAATCTCTGAGAACCTGACTGTCATTCCTCAGCTCCAAAGATATCCTTTATGATAGTGACAAGGGAACAAATTAGCTGCCAGACGATATCAAGCTAGTGATACATTTCTGCCTTTTAGTGGCCTAAGCCAGACCTTGGTTTCTTCCTTCTCCTGGAATTGTAACCTACATATTCTTGTACAGAAACATACTTCAGTGAAACTCTGACTGACCTCTACAACATCAGGCCCTTCTATGAAAAGCCAAAGCCCAAGTGTATATGTGGTATCTATTGCACAAAATTCTTCAAGAATTCACAGCCTTTCCATCAAACTTCTTGAGGCACAAAAGTACCATGGAAAATTATTTCTTGATATGGCTTGGATCCAAAATTATGCACAAAATAAATATTCATATCATCATTATTGCTCAGCTTTAAATGCTGTTCTCAGGAGGCCATAACAACCTAACTATGACTAACCTGGCACAGGCCTTCCATTGACAGAACTGCATGTTTGCTCTGTTTTATACTGTCAGTGATGTCTAATCAATTGCTGCTGCTTGATTTGTACTGCCTATGGCACTAGGGAAAATTAAAATTAGCATAAATTATAACATTTAACCTTTCAGTACTAGCATGAGATGATATATAGGTAAATGGCAGGGTAAAAGAATCATTTCCACAATGTACCTTTGAAAAATGCATGCAAGTGAAATGAAAGAACTTATGACAATGTTAATTAACATTATGGCATCTTAATGGACTCATTTCACTGTAATGTTTAAAAAATGAAAAATAAGATTATTAGTCAGGTGAAATCCAACTGAGAAAAGTGCTGTCTGGATATCTTCTGCCAAGTGGAGATTTTGCTATGAATCCACTGTCCGTGTGTTGCCCTCCCTGAAGCTACATATCAGGAGGCTGCAGCTTCAAAGGACTGCAGAAATAATGCCCTTTTCTGATGCTCTTTGGTCCCCATATTTAAAGCAAATGTTGGGACAGAATTGGCCTTAATTAAAAATAAATGTGTTTCACTGATGCTTCCTGAGGTATGCTGAAAAGTTAGGGTGAAGGAACTGCCCTTTGTTGTCAGGAAAACACCTTGCTGTGGCTGAATGCTGCTGCAGTTCACATCATTCATGCTTTTCTCTTTCCTTTCTAAACATAACTTTTTCCATTTAAATAATGTTTTCTTACACTTATGATTATTTCTAAATCTAGAAGGGGAAGAACAATACAATATAATCCACTTAGCTGTTAACAAGTGAAAATGTGATTGAAAGATGACTATAAATAAATATAAAATTTATTCAGTTTTCCACATAGTTTTATTCCTTTCATGAATCTCTACAGCAGTTAAAGCATGAAGCAAGTAATCTAATCCCACTTACTTCTGGAACATATAAAGGATAGCCATAACCTACAGAGAGACAGACAGATATATGGATGCACAGACAGGATAACATTTTCAAGGTTTCTGGTGAGAGAATCCTTGCAACAGATGCATTTTTTAATTAAGGATTTTCAGTACAGGCTTAGATCATTCATAATTATACCCTCAGACAAGGAGGGCGGTATAAATAAACTTTAATGGAAAAGAAACAGTCTGTAGAATAAGCATTTTCTTTGAATCATAACAACTCTTTGAATTTAAAACAGAGACTTTCCTTGAGAGATTGGGTGAAGAGCTTTTAAAACATGGCAATCCTTCCCACTTTCTTCTTTGTCTGAGCAGATGGCTGCTGGTCAGAAAAGGCTGAATTTGAAAAATACTAATTTGTCAGGTAGATTCTGGCCCTCAAACATATAACAAATGACCAGCACAGAAATAACAGCAGAGGGAGGCAGGAAATCAGACTGGTGTCCAAGATCTGGTGCTCCTACTGAAGAGCTGAAAAATTATATAGAAAAAAAGCTGCACTAGAAAAATAGCTCAAAGAAAGCAATCACAGGACCTTATTGCTCCAGACTCTGGCCATATTCAGGCACTGGGACTTCCTTTGAGCTGGAAGGATAACAGCTTTAAGCCTCAACAGAGGGAAAGAGGGTGCCTGGAATCAGGCTTTTTTTGCTGAGGGCTCTGATAATCCAGAGACAGAAGTCGATAGTGAATTCCAGAGCAGCAGCTGTGATGTTTCCATCTGGGGACCAGAAAACATCTGAATGAATGAGAGAAATGATCTAACAATCAATAACTTTTTTCAAGGCATCACAAGAAGCCTTTGAACAATATCACAAGAAGGAAAAAAAGAGAGAGAAATGCTGTTCTAATGGACGGGAAAATGAACCCACAAACAAGACCAAATTGACATACAGTACAGCACTATGTTCACAGGAGTAAAAAGGAGAAGAGTCTGGGAACTGAGAGCTTCAGTCCAGAAAAATATTATTTTAAATGTTCTTAGCAAGCTTGACTATGGAAAAAAAAATCCACTGATTGTGGTGGCAAAGAAGTGTTGCTTTATTTAATAGAAATCAGTAGTTCTTCCAAAGTCGAGCTTCACACTTTACTAGACCAAAATTTTGTTCAATTATGCAGATGACTACGTCTTGATCAAAGGAAAAAGGTAAGATGAAAGATCACCCATCTGTTAGGGTGGCAGAGGGAAAGGGTTAAAAAAAGAAAATGGAAGCAGCAACCCAAAATCCTGGTTCTTTCCTCCTGTAGTCCTTACTGGGACAGCAGTGTCCAGGCTACACTGGTGAAGTTTTATAAATTACCCTTCCAAATGCAGTGTGGGGGAAGTAGAGGATGGTGAGGTCAGAAACCTTTTCTTGTCATCTCATGCCGTTCTCATAGGGAAGGTGTAAGCTGAAAAAGGAGACAAAGGAAGAAGGAAAAAAAACAAAGCCTATTTCAGACCAAAGCAGGCTCAACAGTGGAACAACCTGCAAGAGAACAGAAATCAGCTCAGGTATTTGAGGTTGAACAGAGTTCTTTTATAACTTACAGATGGCTGAAATCATTCATAGGAGTTAAGAATTTGCTGGTCTTGGTTAGTGTCCAGAAAGTCAGGAAACAATAAGAAAAAACAGCTTTTATATGTACTCCTGGTTTAAATAGTTTCCAGGGAGCATTTATATGTTGTCTAAAGATACACTTCAACCCAGAGTGATGCAGTTGCAAAGTATTCATCTCCCTGCGAAGGTGGGATATTAAATGGAGGTGTTGTCATGGAGTAAATGAGACCTACTGCTTTGTGAAAACATCACAAAATAGCTGCCTGGCCTTCTCATAGATAAACCTTCTGGCAAGACAACTGGTAGAGAAGCCACAGAAAAAAACACAACCAACAAAAACAAGTAAACAAAATAACCAGCAGATGTCAAAAAATCCCAAATGCAAAATCATTTGGTCAATCTCAAAATTCCTCAAAAATTTTATTGTACATTCTCTTGGGCCTTTCTATGTGGTTTTGATTTTTTAAAATAACTGTTGTGATTCTGTAATAAGAAATATATTTCATACTTCATACTTAGTAATATTACTCTAACATAGTCTATTTATAAAAGGAACATATGTAATGTCTAGTCCATAGAATTACACCAAAAAAGATTCTGAAAACCGAATGAAATATGGACAGGATTTGCAGATAGTCTTAGGGGAATGGATTCCTCATTTAGTTCATTTGAAGTCCAGCAAACTCTGCTCTTCCTTCACTGGAAAATTGCAGGTCCTCAGGACACTGTGAATTTGCTGAAGCTTTGAGACTCCAGCATTCTGGCCAGGACTTGTCTCATTTGAGTGAGAGATAATTACATTACAACAGGTAATGGCATCCTCACTATTTTGCAGAGTTATGCAAAATAGGAGATGAACTATTGTTTGAAGAAATAAGGAAGTCAGTTCCCAGCAGCCAGGTGCTGCCAGAAGGCACCAGTCTGTGGGGCGAGGGCAAGCAGGGAGGTCGATTTCTGGGAAGGATCATGGGAGCTCCTGCCTAAAGAGCAGAACTGCTCTGCCTAGTGAGCATCCTGAGAAACACTTCCTTGAAACACAGTTGAAAATAATACCCTTCATATTTTATGTCAATGGGTAATTTCAAAGATAAGCCACAGCTCTCTGTGTGTTTTTATGAGGGTAGGAAGCAGGGAATGAAATATTTCAGAGCACTAGAAGATTAATATGATTGTGGGAGTCAAAAGTTCTGGTAGATTTTAAACACTGTTGTAATGAAACTTGGTGTCTCTGCGCTGTGAAATGCACACACCCTAATTATTTCATGACATTTCTCACACAAACACAAACGCAGAATATTTTATCTCATTAAATAATTTAAAAAGTCATGGACAGATGAAACGCCATCAAGTATATGAACTTTAAACAACATCTTTGTGAATCACCTGAACTCTACAACCTTCCAACCTCCCCCTGCTACAAAAGCATGACTTAATGTTATGATTTTCAGTTTCTAAATGTAAGGCAATTAAGAAATGCTGAATTCCATCACATGGGATTCTGTGATCTTTCCAGAATGGATCGAGTCTTAGATTTACCAATTATGTCTTACAACTAAAGATATAATTCACATGTTTAAGGCTCCTGAGATGCTTAATCAATAATACTCTGAGAAAATGTGTTTTTAGAGTCTATGAGCCACTACCCATCAAAAGCTGTAGGTTTGTAGCAGGAATGTTGCTGTCTTCATGTGGAAACTCATCAATGCCTATTGATAGTTCTCTGTTTAATTGCAATTTAAATCATGGTGTATTTCATTAGATCTCAAAATGGATTACAATGCTCCATTAATTTTGTAGTTATGTATGGGAAACTTCTACTAGTGACTTTATGGGTCATATATAGGCCTTGGTTTGTGAAGAGAGCTCCTACTGACATCAGTGTGAGTTCTGCACATGGACTGAAGGCATGACATGGCCCATTATTCTCAATTTTCCGTAGTACAGTTCTCTGGGAGAGCACATCACAATAGAAATTGCTTATCTGGGATACATCAATAGATATATTCCAGGTTTATTATAAAGATTGAAAAATTTCAAACATTTTCTATACCCACATAGTCACACTTTTTCTAAATGATATTGTCTTTCCTTTTTATTCCTTTCAAATATAACATACAAAACCATCCACACGAAAAAAAGGATCTGCTGATGAAAAAACACAGCACTTCTATTACCAGAAGAGGAAATCAACAATAGATCTTAACTAACTGCAAGTGGGATCTCTGTTGTTGAGTTCAGATAGAAAGGAATCCTTTCGTGGAAGTTTTCTGCTATTCTATTTCACAATAGTGAGAAAACTTATTTTAAAAACAATCTTAGGTACATGTTGGCCAAAGATGGACTGGCAAGTAGTAGAATGAACTTGAAGGGTGTATTCATTAAGGAGAGGCAGAGCACAAAGTAGTGAGAAGCAGGATATAATTAGCAATGATGGTGCAAAACTTAGTAAACAAAAACATACACAGAGTATTAACAGGACAAATTGTAATGCTGAGACTTTTTTAACTGTGAGGGTAAAAATGTGGTGTGCTCTCTGTGCTATACACATGGAGCACTGTAACACAGTGTTAGAAGCAAGTGATGTCTGGTTAAAGACCTTCGACCCTGCAGCTTTCATGCCACGCATCAGGAATGAACTCCAAGCACCTGGGGCTCATCCAGACCTTGAAGACACAGCCTTCACTGGAGGCATGGCAGTGCTTCTGCTCAGACTGTGTTCTTGCAAGTTAAAATGTGGGAATGGTGCCCAGTGCTGTACACTTCTTTGACCCCAGTTCTACCTGTGGAGTGGCAAACCAGACTCGTATTCAAAGCAAATTATACATCATCCTAGCAATAAGGTTTGAGAGTTACTGGAGATTTTTAGTCCACACACAATGAGGAGCTCAGTTCAAGGCAGTTTAGCAACAGAACCAGGGCTTGATCCAAGGGAGAGCAATGAGCAAGAGCAGAGAGCAGTGAGGAAAGGCAAGGACTTCTTGTACCTGCTGATGCCAGGGCAGCTAAGGCAGAGGCAGAAAAGACCCATCCCTTTCTCAGAGCTGCTCTCCACACCATGGCCCAGCATCACAGCCCTTCCCTTCTCCCCCACAGCAATACCCAAAACAACTGCTGCTTTGCCCAGAACCAGTCCTAAGCTGGGGCAAGTCCAAAGACTCATGGCATGCACACAGGACCACCAAGGTGCAAACATTGATCTTGTCTTCTTTGGGTGCAGCTTGGGAAAATCAAGCACAAACAGGCAGCTCAAGTTAATATTCAAGCTCTGGTTTACTACCTCAGAGGAAAGTGAGGCATTTTTTTAACCCAAACTAGATACTGATTAAAATTAGGACAGAGTGATTTTAAAAACATAGAGACAAAACCTGAGGAAACCATAAAAGTGCCTTTACAAGTATCCAAGAAAGTCTGTAAAACTTCTAATATTTTGAGTCAGCACATTCATCAGTACCAAAGACACCCTTGGCCCCTCCCTTCAGAACATTAGCACTAAGGCCTTCTGGTAGATATTCTTGAGAAAAACAATTATGCACCTCTGATCTGAGCAGGGATTTGGGGCGGATCCACATTCCTTAGCCACTTCAGAGACCTCATGACTGGCACCACCCAGAACCTCATTTCCTCTGATTATAGCAAATCATTATAGTGATACTCATCCCCCTGACAGCCAATGAAACCTGCCAGTAAAGCTGAAGTGGTCCTGACTCCCCAGAAACTTCAAAAAGACCCTCAGCTCTTTTTTTCCTAAGTGGAAGATGGACTCTTCAGGGGCTGGGAAGGACTTTGCTTGTGTAAAATGCAAATAATTTAAGAATTGCATGGGGGAAAAAAAGCAATGGACCATGACAGTGCTGAGCTATTTCCTATCTATCCAAATGGTGGTTTTTTCAGGATGGATAACCCATTGTTTACTTATTATATTGAACTTGTTAGTCATTGTGATATGTATGAAAGAAATTGCCATGGCTGCAAAGGTTTTTATGGATACTTTTGACGGACTAGATGTTCCTGTTCTGAAATAACATGTCCATATCTTTGATATTACATGGGGGAGGAAAACAAACCCTATGAGAAATAAACTATCAACATGGAAAACTCAGATAGATTTGAACAGCATTCTGACTCCAGTAAGAATTTTCCCAGTAATGAATTCCATTGCCACCATTAACTCCAGCTGGAAAATAGAGGTTTTGAACACAGTCAAGAAGAATCCATCAACAGTTGAAAAAGTCACTGCACCTATTTAGATCCACATCATCTTGTGTGATCCATTTTTACAAAGCACATGCTGAGTGCTGTGTATGAACCAACAAAGTGGTAAGTAAGACAGGAAGTGCAAAGAAATCTGATACTGGAATAAAGGGAAAGCTGAAGCTACCAGTGAGGATAATGCTGAACCTAAACACTTACAGTACTTCCTCACTAAGGATAGGGCTTAGCCACATTAGAGCCACCTACTCACCACTGAAACCCTCCCTCTCACTGTTCTCCTCAGCCCTTTTTGTCTTGTGCTGCAGAGGAGGCATGAGGAAGTTTTGAAAGGTGCTTCCTCTTAGCGTCAAGAAGCTTTCTCATCATCACCCATTGTCCCTGCTCCTTCATTGTGCCTGTGCCTGGGAAATTCAGCCCTTCCCAGCACTCATGGCTGGCAGAGCTGGATGGGAGCAGCACAGTGCTGAGCTGTGGGATGAGCAGATGAGTGGAGCCTCTGAAGAAGACCTCAGTTCTCTTTCTGCTCTGGTTAGTGACAAATTTCTGTAGATTTGATGATTGTCAGAAAGAATGCCCTTTCTTTTGGCAGTGCTAGGATAGCACACTGGCTATCTTCCAGCTGTTGCATTCATTGTTAAAGTAAGGCACCAGCCTTTTTCATTCAGCAGTGTCTTTAAAGTGTGGCTTCTGCCCCTACTTTAGATCTGCCCCTTACTATCTTTCCTCAGGGCAGGATACACCTGGGACCACCAAAGTCTGTCTCCCACCTAATCAAGGAGCAGAGGAGCTATGTAGGAAGCCCATGCACAGTAACTAGTAGGCAGAAAGGGGCCACTGGAGAGCGTGCCAGGTCTGGATCCATGGCTTCCCACCACCTCAGGCTTTCTCATCCCTTGGCAAAGGGACCAACCCAGAACACTCAGGGGAAGGGTTCCCATTTCAGGGACATTTCACACATTTGAAACAGGAATTGGTGAAGTACAGAAGCCTTAGTGCAGAGGTGTCAGTGTCAGGAGGGGGAAGGGAAAAATTAACAAAATATTCACATTTAAGGAAGTATTAGCACTTAAATGGCTGTAGCTGTGGTACCTGATATCCTGCATTCTGTTGGGCAGTAGTCACAGAGAAATTAAATCTGTTCTCTTGCAGTCCATGTAATCATACCTGAGTAAGAGTTACATGAGCAGAACACTTTAGGTGGTGCATAAGACTGCATACGCAGCCTAAGCCTGCGTAGTAAAATTTTTATTTTGTCATCTATTTTTTAAATTACATGGAAATATTAACAGAGTTTCTCCTTCTGATTTTTTCTTTAATGACTGCTTTCAAAAGACAATAAATAAATTAGCCCCTATTGATCATGAAGCAATAGAGTGGTTGGTACTTTTGATCCATGCAATTGACATAAAAAGATAATGTGTGAAATGCACGAAGCATGTGCATCATGAGTGAGTATTGTCATCAGTAGTCTTGCTTTTCAATAAAGAAAAAATTGTTTGGGGAAATTGGTCAAACAGCTATTGCTATTGCATCCACACGCTGCTGATTTCTAATATTTTTTCTAAAGATCAGTAATGATATTCTATTAGGGTGATGAGACCAGAATTAATTTAAATAACTTTGTGCCTGATTCATGAAAAACAAAAAAATGCCTCCACAGCCAGGGGCCTTTATTTCTGTAATTTTTCCATGGAAAAGTCATGGTCTGTATTCAACTTGCAGCTGAAAAAGAAAAGTTTTCAATTTATACAGATAGGATTTTATCTTCACAATCCAGAATCAATCTCCAGAGGAATGACCTAACTACTAAAAGGAAAAACCCCTCCACTGTCTAGCTCAGAAATACATTGATCATACAACAAAACTCAAAAATATTTTCTTCTAAAATTTATTTATCCACACCCACTACAGCTGCAATCAAAGAGTAAAACAGGCACACAGAAGAGAACTGATACACTGATATATTAATAGGCCGTTTGCTTTTTAGACATCAGTATAATTCCCATTATTGAATAAATAGAAATGCCAAAAAGTTTTTAGAAGCACGAATCTAAACAAAAATAGGAATTAAAATAAAGCAGAGACGTGTTGCACTTCTCTAATGTTCGAGCAGTATGTTCTGTTCCGCAGCTCACATTTACTTGTTTGCTCACAGAACATCTCTCAGCAAACTGTGGCAGCGTTGTAAATACCACTTTCATTTTGCTCCTTCGCTTGCAATCTTGTTTTCCACCGTGAGCAAGAGCTGTGTACCTTGGAGAGATATCCCAGCCAGCTGAGAGACAAATGATGTGGGCAGCATAACTTTATGAAAGCGCAGTGGTTAAAGGAGCTGTATGAGAGATTCTGCTCGAACCAAATCAGATGAGTATTGCCTGCTGGTTAGAATATTCCTGTGAAGGCCAAATCATATCATCTTTCCAATCTGGCAGAATATTTACAATATTATTTTTACATTTACCGGTGTGATTTTTATTAAAGTGTATACTTGTTCGGTAAAGAACAAGCTCAAACCACCTACCACAAAGATATTATCCACACTTGTGCTGGAAAGTAGTTTGCTTTCTAAAGTTACAAAGAATATTTGAAATTAATGGAAGAAAAACAAGGGGGAAAAAAATATCTCCTCAGTTTGTTTATAGTGTGCTTTTGACAGTGCTTTCTGTGTGGCCAGTGTTAGCGGTTCCTTTAGTTTCCCTTCGTTTGTGTATGCAACTTTCACAGCCACAGAGAGATTATTTGTAAAGATATTGAAAAACCACAAAACCTGGCCAAAAGATGCAGTGGAGGCCAACTCACTGAATTTTAATCCTGTTTTTAAAGGAGTAGATTGCAAGTTTTTAGGGGTGGCTTAAAGTTTTAGTACATAAAAACCTGCAAACTATGATTTTCTTTTTTTTCAGAAGAGTTTTCTTTCTACTTCAAATATTAAATCTCCATGGGGAAAATTCTCTTCAGGTGTAAAATGTTATCTGAAAACGGAGCCTACTCCCTGCTTTAATATTCCTACTTCAAGAAAGTAACTTACTGATCCCAGATGACAGCGAGGATACAAACAGTAAAATCTCTCTTGCATCATTTGTTTAATGAATTTTAGTAATACTTTAATGCTTTCTTTTTTCTTTTTTTTTCCAGAAAATACATTTCTTTCTAAATGCTGCTCTCAGCAAGATATAAAAGTAAAAAAAAAAAGGTTCTTATTTGAGTATGGATTGCAGGATCAGGCCCATTGATCTTGCTTACTTTCTGCTTAGCTTGCAATACAGCAAAAAAATATTAAAGACTCCTAAGGCCTTTTTCAGGTACATATACTACAGTTTCCTGCAGCCATAAATCCTTTTGGTTTAAAGAATTTCATCCCAATTACCAAAAATGTACATCCAAGCCCAAGGCAAATTCTTTCTTACTTTTTTGTTTGTAATTTTAATATCAGCTTTGCTTCCCAAAAAATTTCTTTAAGATCTTCAGGCTGTTTTACAATTTACTGTTCCCTTTTTATGCATTTTCTGTCCTTAGATTTCTATTTAATACTTGTTTATGCATTTCTCAATAATTTTAAAACATAACCTCAAAAATAAAATCATACCTTTTCTGCTATGAAAACCCTTTGCTTTAATACAAATACAGTGATTTGAGCACCCTTCTGGGGTTTTTTAGCTGTTAGTGTTCCTGGTCTCAAATTTTAGCATCATTATTTAAAATGAAGGGAAAAAATCAACTTGCAATTTAGACAGTTACCAAATTACCAAAACTAGTGCAGCAACTCTTAATGAGTGAAACCATTAACAATTTTCTGACTGCAGCCCCTGTTCAAATACCTTGGACACCTTGTTAGCACAGAATGAGGTGTTCAATCAAGACACTGGGAATTGGAAGTACCAGGGCACAGTTTTGAGTGGTGATTACAAGGGCATGAGTGTGAGTGCCAAAGTAACAGTCTTCTACACTGCAGGAAGCTGAGAAACCTTCAAGTCTACATTTGTAAATCAGCCCGGATGATTACAGCAGTCACAAGCAAAGAACATATGAAACAATTATTTGCACCGTTCTTTTTTAATTTGCTCTTAAAATGAACACAGTGATATTAAGAGCCATTACTGCTTTGTCTTTGAAAATTTCGTGAGACTTCCTATCCTCCCAAGCAGCATCTTAAATTGCTTAAAAGTAGAAATGTAGCAAAGAACTATTGTTTTCTGATTGTTAAATCCCTTTCACATCAATAATCTGAGCTTACATTAGCATTCAGATATGTCTTTGAATTTCCTTAGAAAGTATTTGGTTCATATGCAGAAGCAATATGATTTTGGGCTTTCTACTTTTCTGCTTCTTAATTGCTGTGACAAAGACAGTTTGCCTTTCTTATATGAGTAAATTTTAAAAACAAATTTTGTCACATTAATATTATGTTGCATAGATCTACTTCCATTCTATTAAAGCAAGAGAGTACCACTCTTTGGTGTTAACTTTACTACTTTAATTTTATGAAAAGAGTCCTTCATATTAGTTTCCATACAATCCACTCATTTCCTTCTTTAAATCCATAAACTGTAATCCGTGTAGAAATAACCCTGAACATTTCTAAAACTCATATTTCAGACACAAAACTTACGATTAGGAGCTACTTTCATATTAAAGATAAGGAATTATTGACTAAGGAAGGGATGAGAAAAAGCAAAGAATTAAATTATCCCCAGTGAAAAACTGGAAAAAGATAATCTATTTTTAAAAAATTCAAAGTATCCTGGTACATTTCTATACTTCATGGATATATTTAATGTACATAGATGTAATTCTAATATTTCACAGCCTCTGGTATGTAGAAATAAATTGTGGCAGAAAGTATCTAAAAACTGCTGCTTTAATTTAAGAGAAATATAATGTTTCTGCTGTGAGTTTTTGGACAGCTCATCTAATGCCTTTTATAGAAATAAGCAAAGTATATTATGGGCTTAATTAGCATCTCAGCTGTACTAATTGCTTATATAAATAGCACATAGAAATTCATTTTTGTTCTTTATGATCATCAAGAAACATTATGCAAGAACTTTTCACACAGGACCTTTTTCTTACATGTATTATTGTAGGAACATAAAATACTTATTTCAAATTAATACATTTTTGTAATAATCATTTCCTTGCCTAATTCTATTTTGAACCTTGCAAAAATAGCTAGTCCTCCAATTTTAAATGCATCATTATGTCTAGCAAATCCTGGAATTCTGTCATATCAGTCTCTGGCTTTACTACCGGTTTCTGGAAACTCCTCAGAACAAATCTTTTAGCACTACAAGAAACAGATAATTCTGATTCTGTATCTAATATTTGAAGACTCAAAAATTATTAAAACAATACAGTCAGCCTGTACTAAAACAAAACTCCAGACTGTGATGTACTTCACTGTTAATGACACACTGGGGAACTAAATTATGCTGAAGGGAATGCAAAAGTGCAGCACTAGGGATTTAAATTATGCTGTAGGGAATGCAAAAGTGCAACATCTCTGCTGCTATTTTGCACTTGGTTTTTTTGGTTTTTTTTCCACGTAACTTTATATTATGTATTGCTGTAAATTTTGTACCTAAGGATGCTGAAGCTTTAAGGTAATATTACAAAGTTACATAGCACTTAAAAATATAGCTGAATATTCTCACCCCTCCCCCGCTGCCCAGCTATACCTACCAGCAGCTGAAAAAAGCAGTAATTGAAATTAAAGGCTCCTCCAGCACGTAGGAACGTCTGTGTTTAATAACCGGAGGGGTTTCAGGTGCAGAGGGCGCTGTTGTTCGTGTATTCTGCAAGCATTTCCTGAGCAGGGAGAAAAACAGGGATCCACCAGTTTCATGTTTGTGTTTCTAAGCTTTCCATAAAATGTCAGCGGAATTGCTGACATATAGATGCTACCTTCCACAGTATGTGATGAGTTTCCTGAAATAAATCCTTTTCTCGTGGCAGTCTAGGAGGGAGATGCCAGCGATCGTCACCAAAGTGAAATGTTTTTCACTGTTTCCACTTTACAGTCCATTTACCAAGATTTCATAACCCAGCCACAAGGTTCCTTCCATCACACATTTTCATATAAGGATATTTCAGTTATTTTCATTTTAAAAGCACACCAGATGTGTTTAAGTGTAACTTGCAATGCAAAGTGTGAAACAATTCGAAACACATCACTTCAGTGGCATTCTTCAGCATTTCTTTCTTTCTGAAATATTCTTTGCAGTTCATACCTAGTTGTTTCAGGTGTTTTGCCCGTAACAAATTATTAACTACTTATACCCACAAAAAACAATAGAATATACCATTCACATCTTGAAATAATCTTCTTCACAATAACTTTTCTTTTGAGTTTTAGGCATGCATTTCTTAGCATTATACCTCCACACATGTAACTAACAGCTTTAAAGACATCATTAGTTCTTTGAAGTAAATTGTTTTCTAAATCCCTCTACAATGTACTACATCTTCTCATGCATTCGTATTTTCTCTTTTCCCCCCACTGATGGAAAAAAACCTACCATGCCTAAAAAAAAAAAAAAGTGAAAAAAAAAAGTAAAAACTTAATGACAATTTAGATCCACAGAAAACCAGGAAACTTACAGTTACAGCTGAAATTTTTGGTTAAAGTTGAATAATTATAGCTAAGGCATTTGGCTGGACAGGAAAGGATGGTCATCCTGCAGTCCTTTTCTGGAGTCACTGGAAGTTCAGCCTCAGTAGGAATTACAGATTCAGGCATCAGACATCCTGGATCAGCTCCTGTACTGTTTCCTGTGCTACCTAAGCTCAACAGGGTGTATTAAAGCCAAAGCAACAGGCTTTGTCCAGTTCCAGGTTGTGACTTTAAATCAAACTAAACTGCTCAAGCAACTTTATTAAGTTCAGCATTTATTTACCCATAAAATCTGACCTTACCTAAAAAGTTATTACCTGAAAGAAAGGAATTGAAGTAGATTATGTGATATACTTCACTTTTCTTCTCTAATAAATTTTATTGATTTCTCTATTGCATTACAACCTAATGCATCTGCATTTTAAAATGTCTGAAAACATCCACCTGGGAAACCGGATTTTTAAAATGAAGCTACTAGGTTAAACAATAAATTTTGGGAGAAATAAATTTCTCACGTGTCACTCCTGCCATGGGGCTCTCCAACATTTGCAAAACAAATTCCACATTTCAAAGAAACAAAAAACCACCAGAATATGTGGCTGACCGAAACTGCTCCTTGCACGAGGTTTGTATTCCCCAAAAACCAAAACTACCTGGTTAAAACAGTGCCTACATTCTAATAAAAACCAGCCATTGATAGTTTTTCTCCTTGAACCAAGGCTCATTCAGAAGTTTCCCACCTGATAAAGGCTTTAATACAACCGAGACAAAGTTGCATTTTATGATTGGCAAGTTCTTTGCGCCCCAGCTGCCCCCCAGCCTGGTGGAGCCGGGCTCCGAGATGCATTTTGGCCCCGTCTTTATGTCAAATCACTGCCACCAAAACAATGGCGCACATTACATGAAAATCTTGTGCAAATGAGCCATAATGGAAGTGAATGACAATCTCGTAAGACCGTGCAGCAGGATTCTCCTTTGATCTGAAATATTGTTAATCTTTCTCAAACACAGCCCTAAGTATACTTGGCAAATCCTGGATGAGAAAGTCCCCGTAGTGCGGGGACAGCCAGCCAGGAGCCAGGCACACCCTGCCACAAAAAGAGGCACAGCCACCAGACAGGAGCACACCAGCACTCAGCCACGAGCTCTGCAATTGCTACAAATTTGTTTGCAATTCAAAGGCCTCTTCACCCATTTCCTTTTCCCGAAAACAGGCTAAACAATATGTTTATTTATTCTTAATAATGGATATTTGCTGCTGGATCACAGCTTCATTTAATTAAGAAGCCGCAGTATTTAAGATATTAAAATCCATGTTTCGAAAAAGGTTTGCTTTTACAAAACACAGGCCTTATTTATTCACAGCTTAAGGAACAGCCTCACTCTAAATTATAGTTTTAATATGATGTTGTGGGGGGAAAAAAAATTCTAGCAACGTAAGGCAGGATTTTTCATTGGTAACAAAAGCATGATATAGGAGTTTATACTTTCCTAATGATGCTTAAAGCAAAGATCGGGAATGGTGTGTCTCAGATGAGGTCATGCATCAACTTCAGGAGAGTAAAAACCTCTCCTTAGACTATATTACAGCCAACTCACACCTTTCTGTTGTGCAGCCAAATATGCATGGCCTACATAGACAAATGCAAACAGAGTAAATCATGTTGATTCAGTGCTAGTAGGAAATGTGCCTCTTCAGTTGTGTGCTGCTTTTGAAGTACTGCCTAAAAATCAGTCTTGGGCTTCAAAGAGAGGGGATTATAGCCTTTATCCAGCAATTAATATGGCTGAAACTCAGAATGTCAGCACCTGATGACTATACAGGCTGGACAGTAGCCTAGTAGGGGTCCAGTCCCCCTCAAGAATTGGAATCTGCAATAAAAAATGAGCGCATAAATAATATAAATGACAATATATAAACTGAAATATTTTGGAAAGGGGCACAAAATTTTAACTTCTAATGACCTGTCTATATTTTGACATGTGGGGAAGAGGGGGAGTTGTGGTGTCCCTTGACCTTTAACCTGCCTTATCCACCTAGATCATTTTAATCTCCCACCAACTGTTAAGCAGAAAAGAGTGCTATTAAAGAGAAAGCTATTCCTTTTGCCTTCTTACATAGATCAGATGACAACCTCTCCAAGTCCCTCCTCTCTGTCAGAGTTCAAGGGTTCAAAAATGGTCAGAATATCAAGCAACAGAAAGCCAGCAGGACTGCTGCAAAAAGAGTTTAAGGACTTTATATTATGCAAAGGGGGTTTTTAAAAAAAAAAAAAAAGGAGATTCCATTATTTTGAAGTTTTACTCCCTGTATTTTTTTTCAAATAGGTACTTTCATTTCAGGAGATCATAGAGCTTCTAATTTGAGGGGGAGGAAAATTCTTACATTATTATGATATGCTCCCAAACTCGTACCTACCTAATAACCTTTTCCATGTTAATTCTTTAGATGTAGTTCCTGAGGTTTAGGCCACGTACACATGTATTCATTAATAGAGTTGTACTGTAAATAAAATGAACACTTAACGCTCTAGTTCTAGCCAATGTGTCAGGGGAAATAAAGTAAAATAAGATAAAATGAAATTAAATAAATTGGAGCATGCAGTCTTTTACTTCATAACCATCCTCAGATGGCATTTCCACAATGCTGCATATAGCACCCTATTCCTCAGGGAATATCCAAGCTTTCTACTGTTTCTCATTCTTAACCATAGACAGTTGTTATAACACGTTTCTTCCCAGAATTTCCACTTGCTTTGAAGAAAATATCCCCTGAGTACCCATGCTTAATGTACTTATGGAAAAGCAACTCTGTATCATGACAAGCTAAACAATATGGTTCTTTAATAAAGAATGTGTGATATTAAATGCAGAGTTCTTATTTCAAAATGGTAAAAAATCAGTTTGAGGGAAGGAATATAATTGCTCAACATAATATAAATGGAATGGGTGCAAGCTGAATATAATTTTTAACAGAGCCCCACTTTCTAAATATACATATAATGTGTTTGTGTGCCTGTGTACAGAGACATGATAAACAATAGAATTTATAAAACTGCGTTAGATTTTGGCTTTTGCATTAGGCCCTTCATATCCTGTGTACCCTAAAACGCTTAACAATGTTTCCATTGTACTTAACCAAATACAGTAATGGTGGTGCAACAACACAATGGCCTGAGCTCTGCCTCGGACGGCCGAGCCTGGCGTGTGACAGCCACTTTTGGCTGGTAAGGAGGCTTAGCCAGCCTCTTTTCACAAAAGTGCCACAGGGGGTTTTCCTAGACAGGCAGCAGGGACAGGAGAAAGGGATTTTGGATTAACATCTCATCTCGGGAAGGACGGCACCTCAAACAGCTCAACACCTCCCCGGCGCTGCCCTGCCATGTCAGCGTCAGGAATCAGCCCAGCCCTGGTGGGAGACTTAAACTTGTGACCTTCTGGCCAAGAGGTAAGAGCTCTGCTGGCTGAGCCACACTGTCATTATTGGTCTGTGCTTGCGTGGGCTGACATCAGTGTTGACTGCAGTTTGACCTGAGAGTGGAAAATTGATGCCCCCACAGATTTTAGGAGTAACCCCATCTTGCAAAAAAGCTTAGGGTTTTTTTTCCCTATTGGAATTTACCTCTTCTACCAGAGAGCTGCAGTTTCCAGCAGATGCCTGATCTCTAAATACTGACTACCTAAACACCTTAAAGGAATTGGAATACCTTTCAGATATATCTGGATTCACAGTATTTAAAAGAAAATTTTTAGTTTAGCTTATAGTGTTTTCAAGGTATTTTCATTTCATTCATTTTTATAGCAAAGTTCCTGGTGGAGGAGGGAAGATTGCTATAATATTTCCAATAATTGAGATTAAATATATATTTACATTTTACAAGGTAGTGGAAGACCTTTGAGGCACCTTGCACCTATATAAGCCAGGGTATTTTTCAAGGACACTGTGATATCAGTAGATAAGATACAAAAGGGGGTAAGAAAAGTGTTCAACTGATATCATGTGCTATGCACAGCAAAGGAAATCCCCTTGGGGAATGTTTTCATTACATTACAACATACATAAATTTGATAGGGAATAAATTATCCATCTTGATTCTACTTCTGCTGAAGTTGCCATTACCAAATTAGACAGTTGATGATTGCAGACTTGGACCCAGTCACTGAAGACTCATTCCAATTTGACAGTGATGCTAACCCTACTTAGCAGATGTTAAAATTTAAGCATCTGAAGACTATCTAGATTTGCAAAGTGATGATGTAAAAAGGAATTTTCTAGGGCTGAGGAACATTGTGGATGTAGATAAACTTTGGAATAAATCTTTAGCTAGTAGTCCAGACAGGTTTAGATTTATAGTTTGATTTTTTTTTATCAAAACTTATAATTGGTGCTTATCCCAAGCTGCTAGCACCACACCAAATTTAATTTAGAAGCACAAATCATAGCAGAAAGTGAAACTCTGCCAGATACTAGCAATAACAGTGCCAGCTAATTCTTACACATAAAAGAATCTCTCTCTCAGCAGATATCTCAGGGCAATCACACGTTCCTAAAGATACACTGAAAAGATGAACCAGTGATTTGACGGTGGGTAATATCCAGCAACCTTGTTTAATCAGATTTTAGCCTTCAAATCCTGCAAAGTCAGCTGGTTTCACGAGTTTCTGATTGCTTCAAAATCAGAGAGTGAAACAATGAATTAGAGCTGATCACCTACAGCTCTAATTCGGGACCAAACACTGGCAGTAAATGTTCCAGAATGGGAACTTGAATACAAACCTCAGCCTCATTTCTCCAGCCTAGATAGGAGGCATTGAACTGTAACATCTTTTTTTCTATCTGCTCTTTTTTTTGTACAATGCCTTTGCTTGTTTATTAAAATGTTCACTGCTGGGATCCTGTTTTTTACCTGGGGAGTTGAGTGGATTTAAGATGACACATAGCTGTATAAATCTTATATTTACTATGCCTTCTGTAAAGATGCGCCTCGCTGACCAAAAAACAACTTTTATAAGCCAAGAAAAAGTAGTGGAAAGGCAGGGTGAGGGAGACCATGGGGGCTGTGTGTTCTGCACAGTGTGGTATATTTACAGGCAGTGGTGTGGGAGCTGAGTCTCTCCCTCAGGAAGGCAGCTCAGTCCTGGAGAACAATCCTGCAGCCCTGGACTCTCTCTGCTGGACTGGGTGCTCTTACCCAAATGCCATTTCTGTTGCTCAAATGAAGTTAACCCTAATCAGAGAGATTTAAACCATAATCACTGAAGACCTTTTACTGAGATTTTTTTTTCCAGTAAAAAATGGAAAAAGTCTTTGTGACAAATGATCTGAATGGATTTTGAGATGTTTGGTCCCAATATTTGCAATGATTCCATAAATTCTTTTTGGATAGATGTAAATTGTATATATGAAGCTAAAGAGTCCTGACCTGCAGTCCTTAGTTAATTGATATGGTTTTCCTCTTGTAAATGGATTCCTCTTCTCTGGAATTCGTAGGCCAATTCTATTATTATTATTATTATTATTATTATTGTTGTTGTTGTTGTTGTTGTTGTTGTTGCTGTTAATTAAAAGCTAGTCACACCCATGATTCTATGGAAGGGCCTTTGTTCTTAGAAGCTGTTCCCATTAAGTTTGTCAGAAATAATAAGAGGAAACAGCTTTTATATATTTCCCAAAACAAAAGCTCCAAAAATGGACATCAAGTAAAGTATAAAAGTAAATATCTCAGATATTTTGTTTATACCAGTGCTCATAACTCAAGGCAATTGAACTCCCCCACCTCTTAGCATAGTTTTTTTTTTCTGGGCATTTTCCTTCCACATCTCCTGCAGGTCTACAACTCTGGCAATGCTTTGGGGTATGGAATATCTACATCTTTCCCAGTGCTACACCTCGACACCAGGAATCACACCACACCCCATCATCAAAAGCAAACAACTTTTGTGGAGTCCTTCCATGAGCTGACTGGGATCCCTAAAATCCATCTACCCTTGCTGAAAGGCAACAACCTGAGAGGCAGCAGCCTCCAGCAGCAAAATCTTCCCCATTCTGTACCTGCCCTGTTCTGGTTTTGTCCTCTGCACCAGCCTAGCTCCAAAACCTCTTCAGCTGTCCCTGCCCTCCCCCAGCACCTCGCCAGCCCAAACCTTCCCATCAAACTCACACATCTTCCCAAATCCATCTAGGGCACCTTGTCTTCACTTATTTTGTAGTTCACTTCCACCTGGTACTGTCTCTATCCATACACCTTTATCTTCCACACTGCTTCTGCCATTACCACTACCTCTGTGCTGGAAATCTTTCATGTCGGAGCCAATTGCTATGGTTACAGGCAATCTGCTGTATGTTTCATCTCCAGGAGCTGTAAATGAGGGAGTTTTAACAGCATTTGAGTAAGCACTGCCTCTTCCTTACATGGAGAACACAGCCCCACTCAAATTCATCTATCCACTAGTTGCTGTTGCATCATATATATTAAACTGACTCTACCTAGATGTACAGATTGACAATGAGCTTGCATCTTGTGAGAAACAACAGCTACAGGACCCCTATGTTGTGATCTTTTTTATTTTAATGGCGTGCGCGCGACCATTTCAGTCGCACGCCTCTGGTTTGCGCACGCAAGCTCCGATTCTGAAGAAGGATGAGGGAGAAAAAGATTTTATCTTATTTGTATCTATATATAGCTCCATAAAATGTTAGTGAAATAGAATACACACACTCTGCATCCTGAAAACAAACCCCACAATAAAAATTACACAGTGCATTCGTTCTTTGTGCCTTAAAAAAAATATTATTCCTAGTCCTGAAGTTTTAGTATCATGGAGGTGAACTTCATAGCAATTGAGAATCAACTAAAATATAATCTTAAACACCAGTCATTCCATTTTATTTGTGTGTGTGTGTTTGTAATAAGGATGGGAGAGTAGGAGGCATTTCAACTCTGAATTTGGATCTATTTGTACCAGTCTAAAAGATGGACAAAACTGATAATACAATTATTTTAATGTTTTAACAGGTTAAAATCACCCTAGAAAAAACATTTTTATAAACACAAATGCAAAACATGTCAAGAACTGATGCTGCTACAATTTTGCATCACAATCTGATAAAAAATGTTTGCCTGATTTTATTTCACAAGGAATCCAGCCACAAACTCTTCCTATGATTATGTGTTTAAAAAAAAAAAAAAATCTGCTGATCTCTCATAAACCTTAGAGGAATCAGGGTAATCCCCACACAGATCTTCACACTTTCAGCTCAGCCCAGGTGTCAACAGAGTAAATTCTGGTCTGTCCACCCCTCAGATAAAATATTTAGTTGCTCCTGCCAGATTAGAGGGGCACAGAGGGCATCCAGCCCTAAAAGATTGTGAGCTGGAAGCCACCAAACCAAGCAGTCCTGATTAAGGAGCAGCCATGGCCAGGCCAGAGCTCGTGGCCTCAGTGCACAGCTCACCTCTGGGAGCTGGGGGAGGCTGCACATCAGCACTGACACATCAGCTCCCATTAATTAGTGAGGCAAGTTCCTGCTTTACACAGCCCTTGCACTGGATATTCCCTTACTCTAGGACCCCACAACCCCTGTGCTGTCGGGAGCTGCAGCTCGTGTCTCTGTGTGTGAGAACACAGCCCGGAGCAAAGCCTGCTCCCTCGTCCCAGCGCTGCCTGCAGGTGAGGGGCTGCTCATGGAAAGCTCATCCCACGCTGCCTTTGGCCGCCTTCCATTCCTCCATGCAGGCTGTGGGAAGCCCCTCATGGCACTGCCACCAGGAGGGAGCTCCTCCCTGGGACAGGTCCAAAAATGCCCTCCGACACTGCTCACTCCCTTGTCCTCTGCTGTCCCCCATCCTCTACTGCTCCTCACCCAGCTGGTGATGCAATCTAGTCCAGTGGGAAACTGGAACAATCGATTGGAAAACAATTCTCATTTGTAATAGCAGCACCATATTTAGATATGGTATAATGCAAAAATAAAACAAGGTTGGGCCTGAATTTGGCTTTCTGTCTGTAACATCTTACAAAGGGATGGTGACAGCTGAATGAAATCAATATATTCTTTAGGAAAATGACTTCCAAGACTAAATCTCTACAAAAATAAGATTATGCACAGTCATTTCAGGGCCCACAGAACATGATCCACAAAAGAACATGACCCACAAATACAATACTGGTTTGATTATATATTTTAAAAACTCTCTTCCAGTTGACAATGTAGCCTCTTAAGTCCCTCCCTCTTTGGATTTTAATTACTCATCATTCACCCCTAACTTTGCTGTGAGTAGCACATTGATAAAGCTATTACCACACACCAAATTCCTGGAACTGGCAGTACCAAGCTGACCTTGGAAGGAGATGAGCCTAGAACAGCAGGAATACATCTGTAATGCTCCACAGTGCAGGACATGCGTGGGGAGCACCTGCTGAGCGCTGCACCCTCAGCTCAGCAGCTTGCTCTGGCAGTGCTGTGTGTCCCAGAAGGGCCCGAGTAGGACACACACACTCGGTTTAGGCTGTGGTCTTTGCCCATGAAGCCAGCGTGGTGCTTTGTTCTGTCACAGGCTACGGCGTAGAACGACTGCGGCGCACGTCGTGGTGTACCTGACAACAAATAAATGCCCTCATCAGCTCCAAGTCTGTGTTTGTTCATCAAGTTAAATAAGGTGTGAGAAGGTTTTCAGCATGAATGCGGTTTGGAAATTTTCACCTAAAAAGCTCTAGGCCTGTTTTTTTGTTGGTTTTGGTTTTTTGGTTTTGGTTTTGGTTTAGTTTTGCTTTTTCTTTAGCATCAATTGATTCCTGCTTTTAAATATATGGAGCATTTCACACCATTTCCTGCTGTGGTTGTCATCAGGTCTTGGTCACCAGACCATGAGGAAGCAAGGCATGAATGGCAGAAAACCCTGTGGCTGTCCTTATCTACAGAATGGCAAACACAAGCTGAGCTCTGTGCAAAGTCTGCTGGGCTGTCAAAGAAAAATTACAAAGGGTTCCCTTCTTTCAGTGAAGTAATATATTTCTGACTTTGCAAAAGTATTTTACTTCGCCACAATTGCATCATATCTGAAATTATTTTATGACCCGAGGCGTGCGTAGCAGGCCCATCTGTTCTCTCATAGTGGCTCTGAGAGGACTGCCACCATTTCATTCAGTGTTTAAAAATGCCAAAAATGAAACAACTTCCATATTTGTTAATGAGATTTACCAGAAAAAGAACACCACCAACAAAAGAGAGCACAAATACTCTCGGTCTGTATCTTTCCAAGCCAACATTTTAACTTTTCAAATATAGCCACACCAACCCATGACAATTGTCACTAGAAAAGCAACTGAAATCCAGCTAGCAATGAAAGGAAAAGTGGCTGAAGGTTAGAAGCTATTTGGTAAACTACAGCTAGCTTTTACACTTGTGATTTTTAAGAACAAACCTTTAATTTTGAAATTCACAGTCTCTCCACCATTACAAGGCCCTTCAGGGCAATGATCTATCAAGTTCTGACTGTTTCAAACTGTTTGTGCTAGATTCAGCATCTATCACTCCTCAGACTTGCTGCACATTTAGCCACAGAGCCAAGAAACAATAATTTTCAATTAAGAAACCTGGAGAAGACTTGGGGACTTGATTTATGGTGCATGACTAATTATCAAATAGCTAGCCTAATGAAAATTAAGCTGCTGGTTACTACAAAGATTTAACTTCATTTTCTTGAGAAGAAGCTGATATGACCCAGAATATAATTTATTGAAGTTTTATTATATATTTTAAAACAAGAAAAACAGCAGAAATTATCTAATTAAATTTTTAAATATGATTTAAAATGTTCTCATTTTTTACATTGTACACTGTAATGAAGATAGCTCATGTAAACTTATGTCTGAATTAAAAGCTTTTTATTGCCTGAAGTTAAAGTGTTTCCTTTTGGATGGTGATGAAAGAGATAGGAATATGAAGGGCAATATGACAGAAACTGTTTTTAAGGCTCAGAGTGCATTTACAAGCAAAATATTCTATTCAGCACAGAGTTGATGCACAAAAATTCGTTTCAATACCTGTAGTATTTTATATGTAAAATCCTGGTTAGATATTCTGTTTTAGAATTAGTTCTGGCAATCTTTAGAAAATAAGTAGGATAACACTTTATGATTCTTATTTATTTTTAACTCTTTGTGGGTGGGATTCACAGCTTAAAGAAATCAGTGGACTTTCTTCTCTCAAGTATTTTCTTCCTGCTTATAACAGTCTGTTTCAGGGCTGCTAGGTTGTGAGTAGCATACACTCATCTGAGTGAATACTAGAAACTCCACAAGAAACCTCCATGGGGAAGAGGAAGGTTTACAATTAGGCACTAAGAGTGAGGGTAGAGGCCTCTTAATTACTATTTCTGCAGTGAACTGTTGGATAGAAATTCACAACACTATACATTTAGGGTCTCCAATCATGTAAATATTAAGCAGGAGGAATTAACAACCTTTTAAGTACCCAATGCAAACAACTCTGTGTAAGTCAATAGTCTATTTTTACTCCACACATTCACATTGACTTTCTCTGGTGTCCATGGATCCATATAGAAAAGGGGAAATGAAACAATAAATTCTTCAAATAACACTCTTTTGCAAAAGTTAAAAACCAAAGGTATTTTTTCCAAGGGAAAAACAAATCTATTCCTATGGAAGAAGCCAGCCTTAGTTTGATATGTGTCACTGCAAACAATTCTCCCTCTGCTCTGAGCCCTGCACACAGCACTCATAGGCTTTGTTTTGTGCACTTAGGCAAAACAATGGGGAAAGAAATATCAAGGTGAAATGACATAACCCCCTAGATTAGAGCAGCTGGTAACAAGACTGCTCAGGATCGTCACTAAAGATACCATTCACTGAAAGGGAGAAAAAAGGGAAGGAGGAAAGGATAACTTGATTTATTCAGGAAATTGCTTGTTTCTTCAGAAGGCCTTTATGGGGACCATCACTTTATGTTAGAAGACAGCTGGTAACCAGAAAGGGAGTGGGAATTAAATTAATTTCCTATCTAACTCTTTAAAGTTCTGGTTTCTGTTCAAGTAGAGGTACAGATACATAGACAGAGAAACCAATGCTTTTCTTTCCGTTTCCAAGCCTAAACAGCCTAAACCAAGACTGCATATTTTTAGTATGTTCCATTGAGGCAGCACTAAATCCTGATTAGCTCCAGTTTGGCTGGGAAAACTCTACCTACACAAATTTCCTTGATGGTTTCATGACCCTACACGCTTACATGTGAGTTTACAGACTTTATAGCTCAGGTGGGAGACTTTGTCTCAACAGGTTTGGTACAAGATGAGAGACACAGCCCCAGTCACTAAAGTCAAGTAACAATGCCTAGCACTAGTCCACGAGGGAGAGATCCCTCCCTTTCTCACCCAAGGTGTTCTCCAGTGTCCCTCGGAATCACTTGGACTGGCGCTGGGAGAGCATGTTGTCTTTGCTCTCCTAAACCCATTGTGTTGAACTGCTGTGTGCTGTTAAACAGCTGCCACAATTCATCCCTGGCCTGGCCATACTTCAATAGTGGGTGAAGTGATTCATGCATCTATGGACTGTAAAGTTTGTAAAGCACTTCAGGATCCTTTGACAAAAAGCTGCTACATCAGTGTAATTTATTAGCTGGGCGCGTTAAGTCTTAATGACAATACCCTCCGAGGTAATGCAACTCAGACTATTAGGCTGAAATGGTCTTGAAAAGTTTACACACAGAACTAAATGTATACTGTAAAAGCTTCCTCTGTTTGCAGTCTGGGGCCACTGTCTGTCCACAAAAAGACTTCCTTGTCATGGTTGTTTCTTTAGATTGCACGGCATTTAGGAGCTGGAAATAAACATATATCCAGATCCTTCCTTACACGGTTTTGCAGTGCAATGCAAACGGTTGCTGCACCCAGTACAAGAATATAATGCGATTTAAAATGAGGGGAATGTCTGTGCACTCATGCATAGTTCAAAGTATCAACAAAAATGCTGAGCACCTTTGTTCAAAACTTCCTTTTGTCTCCTGATTTATCGCTGTCATCAAATTTTCAAATAAGGCCATATAAAAAATATTCTGCTTCAAGTGAAACCACTTCCTGTGGGGAAATAAAAATACAGGAAAACAGGGAATAAGAAAAAACTATTGTAGTCTATTTCAGGTCTAGGAAGCATCATGCACATCTCCATGTTACCATTGTAGAGCTCCATGTAATCTTAGCCACCTGATCAATGGTAGATAAAATAAAACACTGTACCCAGGGAGACAATCCTTACACATATAAAGTATGAGTTTTCTGTATCTGTAAAATGTTGAAAATTCATTGGGAGAAGAGAAGAAAGTTGATCTGTACATGAAAAGATATATGGTCCTTCACTATAGAGACCTCTCAACTAAAATTTGGAAAATGTTCTTTTTTCCTTTCCCACAAAAATTTCATGGTTCTGGCCCCTCTCTCTATTCATTGCTGCTAACATGCAATATCCTCTGATTACAATAACAGATTCACATTACAAGTAGCAAGCTAACAGAACCTGAGACAAAGAGGAGAATTGCAGTCATTTAGTTTGACCTATATAGCTCACGCCATGGCTGAGGTACGTGGCACTGGATGTCATGGGGACATGGTTATCTGGGCCTCAGGTCGCTCACTGTCACTGCCTTCCAAGGCACATTTTGCCACCCTGGAGATCTTTGGTCTTAGATATGAGAACTGGCATCCAGTCACTTTAAAATTCATGCTGTTGAGTTGTCATTTTCTCCAGAACAAGTCAAGGACTGATACGTGCATTCACTCCCTGAGTCACCACCTCAGACTGGAGGTTTGAATCAAGAGCAGGTTCATCATTTCCCAGGTTTACACAGAGGTGTGGTTTTCTCTGCAAAACCAGCAGGGTAATCAGTTAGATGCATCATAGAGTATTATATCTTAGAAACTACCAGCAGATTTTTAAACTCCACAAAAAGACCGTATGGAGTTTGACTCCTTTTTTATTCTTTTGTCCCATTTGACCTCTTCCTATTGGCATTGGCTTCTGGTATAGGAATCTAATCCAAACTCTGTGCCTTTTGGAGCTACAACACCCTAAAAAGCAGAGATGCTGGGCAGTAGACAATGTCTGATGTTTTCTAGGAAATGTCCTGTGTGTTTCTTCTTTAAAGCAGTGGGACCCAACCTCTGCTTCTCACTGGGCACTGAAAGAGCAGCGTCTTCCAGGTTTCTCAATTGCTAGTGCAATGTTTGGTAATAATCAGTGCAGGAATGAGAGGAGATGGAAACAATGGAAGAGAAAATACAAGCAAAACAAGGCTTACTTGGGATTTGAATAAATTAGCTGCTGATGGAGGGAGATGGAGCAGATGGTCAGTCAGAGCAACCTAAGCCCAGGCAGCCCTATGAAAAGCAGCACAAAGCCAAGCAGGCAGCTCACAGAGGGCCAGCTCAGGCATCCAGGGCTGGAGAGACTGGCACCATCCAGTGCTGGGATGGGCAGGTATCCCAAAGCCCACCGAAAAGAAAACACACAGCCTACAGTAAACCCTCAGGCAGACTGCTAAAGAAAACAACTAGAAAGCCAGCTAAGTATCCACAGCTGTTCAGGTAAAACAAACTCTTAACTAAGCACCCACCACAAGATTCACCTCAAAAAACACAAGAAATGGAGCATCTTATTTGTCCTTTAATCCCTGTTGGACTGAGAGGCCAGACAAGTTAAGAATCTGTGCTTTGGTATGGTTGTACAGGTTGGAACAGCCAAGAGAAAACAAGTTGAGCGGTCTCAGATCATTTCCCAAAGGGCCTCTCGTGCCACTGCTGGCAAGAGCTGCCTTTCTCCTTGGCAGCCACAGCTGAGACAAGGACAGAGTGGGTCTGGAGGTTGCCCACATTTTGCTGGATAATATTTTGTTAGCTCAGAGGACACTGCAGGGATAATGAAGTGGGATTTGTACTTACTGTTGCCCAGCCTCAGCTAAGGCAGGACTACAACACGCAGGCAATCGCTTTAGCTGCCCCTTTTAAAAGCACAAACCCAAACCAGATTTTGCATTTTATTTTATTTTTAAACAGGACATGGCTGCATGAAGCACTATGTATGTTTTGAAGGGAGTCTTTATGCTTTGCATAAAAAATTCAGTGAATCTCATCTTTACCCCCTGCAAGCACAGAGTTCATATTCAAAGAAACTTCATGAGAAGTGTGAAGGCAGATGCTTTTTTTAAGGTCACTTACTAAATTTTAGATCAAATACAGCAGATAATAAGTATCTGCCACTAAATAAAACAGGTCATGGAGTCAGGAAAACAGTTTTAAGTGTGGTTGTAAAAACTTAGTGTTTATAGAGAAACTGGTTTTACTTTCTAAAATGCTTAAATTTTTAAAAGAAATGTGATTACTCTCAATTCTCCCTAGATACTAGATTATGGACCTGAAGGTATTGCTAATTCCAGGTAATTCAAATTTAACAGCTGCTGCTTCTTGATATGAGCAGCATGTTTTCTCACTCCTCAGACTACTGTACTATACAAAGTTTATGCTTTAGACAGAAAGGTCCTAACAAGCTGACCTAGGATAAAGTCCAAATGCAACTCCTAACACGAATCACTGGAGAATTCTCAGCAGATTCTGATAGACAAAGTCTTATCAGGGTGTTCCTATAGTGGAGTATCCAACAAAGGAAATCAGTAATTTCAGGAGTTTTTTCTCCCTGGTTGTTGCTGTTTCCTGTTGGGAGATATATCAGATCTCAGATAAAAGTGTTAGTAAGCCTAAATAACCTTTACAGGAAATGTAAAGTCATCTGGGCCTCCAGCTCTGGACCACATAAGGCAGAAAGGATTTATCTGCTTAACAGCCATATATACCTACAGCCTTGTATATGTGGCTTTTATTCCATATTTGATTTAAAGCACGAGTTAATTCTGGAGAGCCTGTATTTTTTCTGCAGCTAAAGCAAAACTTGCTGAAAACAAAACAATGCAAACAAAGTAGAAAAATATCATAATAGTATAACTATGGAAAGCTGAATCATCAAGAGTGTTCTCATATTTTATTGTGATTTTTCAAAGTGCTAAGTTTCTCTATTAGAAAGACATGGAGATCTAGTTTTACAGCATATTTGAAACACAGAGAAAAATGTTACATGCTGGGCAATGAAATTGAATTTTTTTTTATTCTTGAAAGTAACCTATCCATTTCGTTCAGTTCTGCCATATTTTCAAGTAAAAAAACAATAGGAATCTACAAAAATATTTTGGTAAAATTCGTGAATATCTGCAGGGGTTCTGGAACTAACAGTGATATTTCTTCCAACCTTCATATGAATAACTCATCTGCTAGCCCCATTTTATTTAGCACAAATGAAATAATAAGGCAGAGACACAGAAAGCTGTTTCTCTGCTCATACAATACTTCTCACTTGTTACAGCTCCATTAATACAGACCAGGCACTTTTTGTGTTAAAGACTGAAGTGATGGAGCAGCTATGTGTGCTTGTGGCTAAACATTTTCAAAAGACAGTCTCTGATGAGATTTTACTGTGCCATTAGAAGGAGCTGCGTCTTCAAGAGTATCTTTGGGCAAGGCAGGTGAGCCTAGGGGGGCAAAGGCAGGGCTGAGCAAACCAGAGCAGAACAGAGGCCTGGACCCTGGGATGGCTCCCAGGAATGCAGCCAGGTGCCAGGATTGCAGCTGGCAAGGTAATTCTCCCAAACCCACAAAGATCAACAAACAACATGGCTTGCATACTGCAGCTGGGTATTTTCTTAATGAAAAAATGAAGGGCAGTACTGCTTTTTCACAAAACCAGATATTAAACAGTCTGTAGAGGAGCTCCACTAATGATTTTAAGAGAAATGTGGCAGTAAATCAGAGAAGACCTTAGGCCACCTTTTGCAAACAGTGTGTTTCAGGTCTCGAGAAGATAGAAATTGTGGGTTTTACTCTTGCATCTTGATTATTCAAAATAAAAGCAGACTTTATCAGTATTTCAGTTTAAAACATGTATCATCCTGCCAAAATCCATCAGTTCCAAATACATTTGTTAAAGTAATCTTGAATATGTTGCATAATTTTAATTTTGAGTATTAGTTTCCCATTTTCTTCAAATTTCTCTAAATTAGCCTTCTGCCTTATCCTGTCTCCTTCACACAGCTCAGGTGAAACATTTCTTGAAGAAACCACATGATTAGCATAACCTACAATGGATGGGATGAAGCTTTACAGCTATTAAGAAAATAAATTTGGGTAATGACACTAAGAAAATATCTCTACGCCTAAGGTAGACTGGAAAATATAAAGCCAAAGGTTAAATGTCCTTCAGTATGGTTACAGTAACTAGCAATATTATGCTTTTTTCAGGATGTTTTAAATTGATTTAATGGATGAAAAAATTAAGAGAGATTTACCCTCCCCACCGCAGCTTCACCTACAATGTAGTGCAAATTAAACAAAACAAATTCTAAAAACACAATTTTTTCTCTAGTTTCTCAAGCTTCCAGTTCTAGCAAAAACTAATATTAACATAGCATCATCCATAAAGGCTGCACCACGCTGTGCTAGGTTTGTTTTTGTCACATCCCACTTTAAATTGGAAAACCACCTTTGAGAGCAGCCTTGCTAATTCATTTTCAACAGGTCATTTTAGGGCCAAAGCGGGATTTGGCTTTTGCTTCTGAAAATTACATGTGAACATAATGCCATACAAATAATGAAAAATGTAAATATTCACCATTTGCTGGAATATCCTCAGGTCAACCAAACTCTTGCTGCTTTGTGATTAGTGGTCTATTAATGTGCACTGTGGCTGTATCATCTTGCCTTCCCATGGTGACATTATAAGCCTATTAAATGACTAAGGATATACAGAAACGTTGGGGGTGGAGGAGGAAGGCATTAAAACATAAAGAGGAATAAACTTCTTTGCTTTTTTTGGGTTTTGCTGCTGTTCTTAGTAATGATGCCTTTTTAGTTCTCAGTGTAGCTCATGTCCCTCACTCTTCAGCAACTTCTCAGGGCAGCCAGAACAAGCAACCATTGCCACAGACCTTGTCTGTTGGCTACACTCTGGCCAGAGGACCACATTCTGTCAGGAACTGGTCATAGTGGGAAATAGAGGTCTGCTCCATGCCTCAGAGTGCCTGAGACCTCTCTCCTTTCCATGTAGCACCACACAGATCTCCTGGGTTAGTGGAAAACGTTGGATTCTGATCTGCACTTCAGCCCTTTACCAGGCCTGATCAGTCTGCAAGGCGCTGCCACCGTGGTGACACTGCCACTGACCTCCCTTCTCCCCCAGCTCTCCAACTCCCACCCAGTGTTCTGCCCATCTCACAGAGGATATCCACTCATCTGACACATTGCTCCTCATCAAGGCAACACCTGGAGAGTTTGTAGGCATCCATCACATCACTGCACCTGTAAAACGTCCCCCTCATGCTGCAGCTATTCCAGCAACTGTGAGGTTCTGTGGCTGCACACAAGGCTCTGGTTCCTCCCGTTTGACCCATACACTCTGGGGACTCCATTTCTTCCTAAAAGCACTCTTCAGTGGACCACTCATGATTTTTCCATAGAGTTTCAATATAACTCACTCATTAAGGCCTTGGGATTTTTTGCTGGACAGTGCAGCAGGAGTAGTTATCACTGAGACTGTTCTTCCTAGTGCCTCTCCAGGAAAGCCACAGGCAAACTCCAAAGTTCCCATTCCAAGAAAGAACCCTGGCAGGGTGGCAATTTCAAAGTAACCGTGCATCTCTTTGCCATTTTGGCTGGTATCTGAGGAGTAGTTTTCTCTGTGTCCCTGAGAGGCACAAAAAAACTAAGCATGCAAATGGAAACCAGAATATGATCACCACTAATTTATGAAATCTGAGTTATTATAAACAATGCACATTTCCCATTAATCTCATAGAAAATATGTTTTGTGTTAGAAAAGCAGAGTAATTCACAGTTTCCGAGGCAGCAAATTTATGAAATTGAAATATAATTTGAATTCCTGTAGGGTTAACAGATATAATTTTCACAATTCATTTAGCTAAAGTCACATTTTCTTCTTTTAACTCTCTTATTGGATGACTAAATTAAGATGTATATTAAGTTAACCTTTAATCACTAAAAGCTGTGTTTGGAACTTTGCTAACCTGCAAATGTTAGCCAGGAGCAAGAGCTTTGTTCTTGTTAGGTGTGAACTTCCTGTGGGAAGAAGCCTCTTCCATATCAGCAGCATGCCGTGCATTTTAGGCAAGCAAGGGTTTGCCCTTATACAGCCTTGGAAATACCTAAAGACAGCACTGTGCTATGAATCTGCTTGAAAGGGAAACTTCAGACTCCCAACTCGGAAATCCTGATTTCCATCTGTCATATCCTAGTAAAGGCGAGCATCTTTTCAGGCCCTCCCTTCCATAATGTGGAAGGTATTTATTAGATTTTTCCGAATTAATCCAGCCCAGAGATGGTTTAATAGTGTCATATTCTGCTAATTACACAGTCTTAACATTCAGTGTTGCTGGCTGTGAAACGTACCCAGCCTCAACATCTCCATTTGATGGACTTACTTGATGTTTTGGCTGCTGCTGTTCAGACCCATCTGCTTGAATGGCATTATGCCCACTCATCAATTGGTTGGACCTTTTCATTACAATATAGATGTTTATCATTTATGAGTTTATGCTGGTGTTCCAGCTAGCATCACACTCAACAGCCACGTAGTGAGTGCTTCATGGAAAGCAAAAGGCACAAATAGTCACACAAAGCCCTGAAATCTGGTTTCATTAGCAATGAAGATAACACAGTTGAGGTAGGTGTGTATTTACATCATTCATTGGGAACAATTTATCAGCTGCATTTATCTCTTATTCTTTCTGTTTTGAAAGAAAATTTATGCACAGGCAATTTTTCCCCCAGTCTATTCTTCTCTGAGTCAGCAGTAAATCTGTAAACAAGTGCAGAGCTTTCAAAGTTCAACCGCTGGGTATTTGTATCTGTTTCATCATGGGGTTTTTTAATTCACATTCAGCTGTTTGCATAGACAGACTGCAAGAGGGGAACGTGTACAAATGAATAAATAATTAACGTCTAATAATGAGTAATTTGTTATGAGGAATGATCTTCAGGCCAGTATGTGAGAATCTGGGCCTTCAGCTAAAGAATATTTGTTCCTGAATATTACCTTCAGGAAAATCCCTCCTGAATAAGCATTCACAGACAAAAAGAGAGATGACTGTAGACAAACTACACAGCCACTTGGGACTTTAATTCAAGTTTATGAACTTCATTAAAGAAAATTTACAACATCTGTGGATATTTTCAGTGTTTTTGCAGAATTCATTTTACTTTATTTAAAAATAGACACCATTCTTCTAAATGAAGGATCCAAATTTTCTGTCAATATCATATGTTATGTTAAGTGCTAACCAAATATAAATCTGAAGACAAAATGGTGATATGGAATAAACTAATAAAAGAAAAGCAACCAGACAGATATTATTACTGAGATTATGTTAGATGCTCCTGCACTATTTTCAGTGGTGACATCATTCAAGAGCCCTCAAATAGCTATTTTCTCCCCTTTCTATTACCTGACAAAATAGCCACACCAGGAGAGGAATTTCAGACAAGTAGTGTCTGCTTTGCATCACTAATTTAACAGAATCATTTCAAGCACTTTTTAAGATAGACAGTTCCACTCTAAATTTTTTTTTAAGAAATGTCATTATATAGATAAGGGAATACTATATGAAGAATCAAAATATGGAGCAGGAAAAAGGACTTCTGAATAGTGATCCAGTTCCCTCCAGGTTTGTCAACAGCAGTATGCTGTTGCATTTTGTTTCCTTGGATTTAGAACCTGGTGTTATCACTGATGTTCATGGAGAAATCAGATTTAACAGCTTTCATTTCACCAGAGAGGTCTGCTCAGTAATTAAGCCTCTACTCTTATCTTTTTCTCTCTCTCACTTTCTTTTTTTTCCCCACACAAACACATGTAATGTATTTTAAGCATTCAGCACTTTCCTGGCAGGTGTTTCATGGAAGGCCCTGTGCCCATCCTGGGGCGAAGGGGCAAAGCCCCGGCGCGGGCGCGCGGTGCCAGGGCAGCTGTGTGACAGCCACGTGTGACACCAGGCACACCCAGCTCACAGACACCATGGCCCCAGTGTCCCAGCCGATGTGCTGGGGGGTGCCTGTGCCTGCAGCCTGTCAGACACTGTCAGCTGGTGCCTCCTGTGTGCGTGGGGCAGGAGGAAGGCACGCTCTGCTTTGCTCCATCTCCCCCCAGCGCAGGCACGGGCAGGACGTGGGCTGTTGTTTGCTGTTGCTCCCCAGGAGCTGTGTCAGTGTGCACTGAAACTATTTCATAGGCGTTTATAGACTGATTTTCAGGCTGGGGGATTTTTCACCAAGGCTGGATTCTGTGGGCTGCAGCCAGGGAATTATCCTTACCCCAGTCTGAAAGTCAGTCTTGAGCTGTCACGGAATTCCAGAAGTGCTGGTTTTGGAGAAGAGTCTGTCTAAAAGTGATGACACTGTCTCCTCTGGAAAGTCCTCTTTGCGCTGAGATACTACTGAAGAAGGAACACTGATTTCTTGCTTACACTTAATCAGACTTGTTGACATTTAGATGGAGAAAAAAAGTGGCTCCCCTGAATACATTAATGGTGTAGAAAAGAAAGATATAGATTACACGGGCCCTCTATAGAAGCAAATCTTGCATGAAATTCTTGTCATTTGATTAATATCTCAAATCAAAAGTCTTACCACATTGCAATCTGGGAATCAAGCCAGCTAAGAAACTAAAACATATATTTTCAGTATAACTGTGTTCATAATGACAGGACCACATGGTCACAGCTTCAAATTAAATAAAATCTGTCTATTACTGTCCTTTTTCTAGGACACCAGGCAGTACTTTTAAAAACAAGGCAAACCACATCTGCTTCTAGAAAGAAAGAGCTGGTTATAGAGACCTGTACAGTGCTGGAAGTTGGAGTACAATGAGGTCCCTTTGGGATTTCCACCTGGTTGGGCAGGGAAAGAATGACTTCCAATAATTTTTCTCTTCTGAAAACTTTGAATCACCTTTTTTTAACCACTTTTTTTCAAATGGATGTGAAAAGTGTGCTAGACTGTATTACTGGAAAAAACTAAGTCTCATCAATTTATTACCTACCTGTGCAACACTGCACTAAACCTGTGCAACACCTTCCTGATTAACACCCCACCTCTAAGTATTCACCTTGCTGCTAGGCCTGCACTTACTAAAGCCTTCTTTTGCTGTTGCTCAAAGCACTCCTATGTTAGTAAACATTTCTTTATATATCAAGCCTCATGCAGTTTGGCACCATTAATGATGATGTTATTTAAGCGCTGCCCCAGGAAAAAAAGAAAGAGAGAAGCTGCAAACCTCTGCTCCCTCTCCCTCTGCACACTCACTGCAGCAACAGCCTCTGTCCAGCAGCAGCAATTCTGGGCAGCCCAGGATCACATGTGGAGGTTTGTGCTGAGGCTGCTCAAACACAAAGGGATGCTCCTTCCTGCAAAGCAGTCATCCTGCTTATAATCACAGCAAACTTGGAATTTCTTTCATGTTCCCCTAGTGGTGTTTTATTCTAGCAGGAATTAGCTCAGTAACTCAGAGAGATGTACAGAGAACAACAAGGGGTGCATTTGAAATACCAAAACCTTAGAATTTAAATTATTGTGCAAATATAGGCCTGCATAGAGGAAAAACACTGCTTTAAGTAAACATTGCAAAAGGAGACAAACCTGGACATTATAGGATTTTTTGCTTATTTAACTTTATATAAAGTATGAAAATTAATGTGACATGTGGATAACTTGTTCCCTCCAGAAGGTGTTTTACAAGTCATAGATTCTATATGATGTTGCTGTTGCTATAGTAACTCTTTTTTTATGGCATAGCAAATATTCATACAAAACCTTTTGACTTTTAGTAAGAAAATTTGCATTCTCAAAATGTTTTCAAGTAAACTTTATGACCTAAAAATAATAGATTCGTTGTCTTTCCCTTCTCCCATCTCTCTCAGCTAGATATAAGCAATTAAAATTATGCTTCTTTGGTCAAAGGCTTACTCTGTGATCTAAAAAGTGGTTTCATCTCACCGCTATATTTTATGCAATCCAGTAACTTTGAGTAAATTCTAGTGAGGCTTCATATGTTAACTACTGTAGTAGATTTCCCTCTTTTTTCCCTTTCCCTTTTTTTTTTTTCTTTGTTAAAAGGTGATTAATTACTCAAATGCAGTGTGAACCATTCACTTAATACACAGTGTGCAAGCTCAGTCTTTTTTATCTTCCCTGTTTTGAACACCCAACCGGCCAGTTTTACCCCACTGAACTAATGCAGGACGAAAAAAAAAAAAAACCTCAATGGCACACACTTTGGATAAATACCTCTACACTGTACATTTGCCAAGAGAGCTTCTAAGATCAGCTCTGTAAATGTCATGATCCTTAATGCTATTGTGGTATAACTGAAGAGCGTTCCTTGAGCCCATTTGGCTGGGCTGACTAGCGCACTTTGTTTTCCCAGGAGAAGAAAGCAGAGTAGTAAACCATTTTTGCAGAATGTCATTCTCCCACAACAGTTTATGAAAGAAACATCTGTGACAAGAATCTCTAATGCTTTTCTCAAAGCCAAGCTGACAGTAAAAGAGCATTGCTAAAAGTGGCAAATCAATCCCATTCCACTCCTTCTAGAGCAGGACACCTAATTTGCTATGTATCACATGTATTTTCTTCGCATGTGCTGAGAGGCTGTGACATTGATGTGGTGGCTGTCGTCCAAGCTTCTGTTGAATAAACACTTTGGCCACATAGCAGGCACACTGGCGTGTTTAGCAATGTCTGCTGTCCAGTGTGAGTTTACTTCACCTCAGGGAAAAGTTTGTTTAATTTTTACGTTGCAATTTGGGGATAAAAATTGTATCTTTGAAGGCTGATTTGAAAACCTTGGGGGATTTTTAAACTTGGCTTGCTTAGTGAGGGGTTTTGTACTACCTGGAAACACAGACATATGAGACAGAAGAAAGTAACAACAAATACAGTTCAGCAGCTAAAAATTGTTTCATTACTGGGCTTGTGTCGATTGTGGCATAAAAATGAGATGATTCAGCCAAAACAAGCCTCAAAAAAGGTATCTAGATCTGAAAGAATAATTTTTATATTTAGTTAGTTAAAACATCTGAAAGCTTTTACTGACATTGCACAATGAATCAAAGCTCTGGTGAGTGTGCACTGAGGAAACTGAGAGCTCAGCTGTGAATCAGAAGGATCTCTCTTAAGTTACTGTTGGTTTTTTTTAGAAGATGTAACACTACCGAAAATTTTTATTATCCCCAAATTAAAGTAAATCCTTAAATAAACTTCTGATGTCTAGTACATTTAAATTATTCTATTTTTAAGCCTTTTGCAAAAGAAAGTAAGGTAGAAAGGGGACCACAACTTTTGGCATGGCTCATATACACTATAGCAGTCTTCTTTCATGTAAGGATGTTAAATGTAATTTTCTTGTCACCCTTTTGGCATGAACACGTGGGCCAAGCCATGCAGTTATTTAGCTCTATCAGATCTCCCCCTGAATCCTGTGGGAGTTCTGGCTGAGGCTGGAGTTCTCAGTGTAATGAGATTAATCTAGATAGTGACCTGACAGTTCCAAGAACCTTTCCTGGCAAAGAGGTGGGTACCCCACATCTGAAAGCTGAGTGAGGTTAAAGGCTGGAGTGACAGGGCTGGAGTGAGAACACCCACAGGGCATAAAAATGGCAGATGGCTTGTTCCTCACTCATTGCCAGGGGAACGGTGGAAAACTGCTGGAACACAAACTTAGAACCCAAATTTTGCACTTAAAATAAGGGAGACCTACAGAGGGCAGCCATAAAAATGTCTTCCATACAGGGAGCTTTGGGCTGTTGTATGTTATAAAGTGGGGAAAGCTCTAGGTTTCAAAGAAAGTTTATTTATTCCATCAGTTGCCATGGATAACACTTGTTTGTACACATCTTTAAAGCCAAAGGAGTGGAATTGGGTAAATCGAGGGACTGGAATTCAGAATACGTTCCAGAGAGATATAATTGGCATCTCCATAGTTGCTCAATTAGAGGCACTTGATCAGATAACCAAGGCAGTCTAAGTTCTCCTGAAAGTCCCTGTGAAAGTCAGCTCAGTGACTTGTGGGCAGAGTGAAAAGGTGTGGAAGAAACTTGAACACTAATCATATTTCGAATGATAATGCACAGCATCACAGAGAAACAGAAGACAGACTCACCCTGAGGCCATGTGAATGGAAAGCAAGGGTAGTTTCCAAAGCAAAAGGCAGACCTGAAAGCTTTAATCCCAATGAGAACAAGCCACCTATTCTGCTAAATGCATTTCCTCCCCATTCTTCACACCACCTGCCTTATGCAGGGGAGAAGGATTTCATGTCTTCAGGAGGCCCAGTTCTGCTCTCTTTTTTTTCAGCAAAAAAAGTGCCTCCACACAGTGAGAAATGTCCCTTGCAATTTTCAAGCTCATTTGAACTTGAAAATACTCTCATCTGACTTCAATGGGACAAATCTTCAGTAGGGCACGCTTGGCTGGGCTGGATGCTTGTTGAGAAAACCAGTCTGCAACCACCTGTCGGCTGCTGGGTCCTTTTGTGAACATTCAGCTCTTTGAGAATAGGACCCTATTTCTGCATCTGTACAGCTCCAAGCACATTCTGTCCTTGTGCAAGTGTGGAGCTTCAGACACTGCCCAAAACACATTATTTTTTTGAACATTACAAGAGATGCAGTAATACACAGGCAAGTAAACAAATCCCTGCCAGATTAACCCTGAGCCCTGAATTTGCCCAGAGTACAACATAAGCAGGTAGTTTGAACACTACTGGGATTTTTAAAGCAAATGTAAATGGTGCAGTAGATAACAAACTGTTTGGTTTTTTTTAACTTGCTCCTCATTTCCTTTTGTGTGCTCTCCTCCCATATAGTCGATATCCAAAACATCAAAACACAATTTCGTTTTATTTTTCAGAGTTCATTTACTTACGCTCAAAGGCTTTTGTTACAAAGAACAAAGCACATGTGTCTAACAGTTTGACCCTTCCTCCATCCTTCCCTAGGGGCTGCAATTAAACTTTCATTTAAGTAGTTATTTGGTGTGTGGGATACTATGCTAAAATACTTTGAATCCGTGGTTTTTGTAAGGCCCCCAGCTGCTCTGTCTACAGCACCCAGTAACTCTTCTGATCACATTGGAAAGACTTTGCTAATATTGGGTATGCTTGGGAGGAGTGATTATTTAGATAGAAGAAATGAAAATAGAGAAAGGATTCTTTTTAGGGAAAGGCACTGACTGCAAAGGACAACTGGAGTGTGTATTATGTGTCTGTCCATTTCTTGCCCATCATTTTGTTTCTGCCATGGGAATACATCAAAATATTGGCTTCCTGTGAATAAGGCACTTATTCATGACTTAGGACCTTGTAAATTCCTTATGTGATTGTGTTAAAATGTCCTTAATTTCCCATGCTCATACTAGAGTTTTATGTGTGCAGCACATTCTCCCTGCCCCTCCTCCGGTGCCACTTTACATGCACAAAAATGGAAAATTTGTTTTCCTAAAGAAATATTGCATTCTGAAAAAAAATGGTTCGTTGATTTATAGCAAAAGAAATAAGTGTCTTGTCTTTGTCATTATTTTCCACATTTTGTAAGAAACTATAGTTGTATTTATTGCTGAATTATTTTGGAGTTGCTCCCCTTCCCTCACTGCACCCTGCCCTGCTTTGGTTGATTTTCTCATCTCATTCATTTCCTTGAAAGCATTCACACCAGAGCAGCTTCATCCATTAGTCTGTGGTTGCAAACCATATTCCTTTGGAGAAAACTGAGCCTAAAGCCATATGCCAGCACCAAAGTGGAACTTGAGTCACAACCAGGAGGGCTGCACCATCAGCCAGTCTTCCAGTGCACAGATAATGCATTCCTTACAGAAAATATTTACATCACATGTGCAGTGGAGGCATTCAAGCCAGAGGTCCAAACTCTATTTAATTAAAAATAAGTCCTGTGAACCACATGAAATGGAGTTATAAGGAGCCTAGGCACGTATCAATCCAGTTTACAAGATCTGTTTCTACTGCAGCGAATTGCAGGCTAATTTAATGTCTATAGTACATTTAATGTCTGCCAAGTCTGCAGCCTCCCTTTCAGTGGGATCACAAAGACTCTCTGTGCCCTCTAAGGTTATTTTCAAAAGTTTGAGACTTCATCTCAGGATCACAGTTTCTGTAAGGATGAAATACCAATACTTTCATGCAAGCTGCATTTCTTCAGAAATCTAGCTATAACTCGTGCCACTCATGTTTAGATATAAAATCCCTCTCTGCACAGCAATACCAGTAACAGTTCTTCCCAATTATGCCAAAATGTTTTTGCATTGACATTGTAGTTGTCAGCTCATGTGCTCCCATCAAATGTGCACTCTAGGACTAAACTGAAACTGAATTTAGAATATTCTAAACTTTTTGGGGGCAGGGCAGCCATTTGAATCTTCTATGTGCATTTCATGAAGGGCTTAATCAAAACTCAATCAATTCCCACCTCGCCAAGTTTAGAAAGGGATTAAAATCCAGTACCAGATTTGGATCTGAACTTAGTGCCTGGGGGACTCATTTCTGTTATCAATTAGCTGTTGCTCTTGTGATGTACCAAAAGGCAGTAGCATATAGGCTGTTGTTTAGCGATGTACATAATGTAGCTTTAAATTTCATTGGGAAACTAAACAAAACCTCTGGCCTTAGGGCTGCATGTTCAAATGCTACAGTCCCATAGAGCATTACACCAGTCAACACTTCTTTTCAAATACCACCCGCATAACAATTAACCTCACTTCAACCTTGAGGTCTCTGATTAGTGATGGCCTATTGTTTAAGTTCCATTAACATAGCCCCTGTGTTGCCCTATTCTCACTCAAATGGACTAATCAAATCAGTCACCAAGGACTTAAGCTCAGGGTCCAACTTCTTTAGTAAGCAGCAATTTTCAATTTAAGTAGAATGGTGGATGTCATCAACACAGTCACAATTAGTACAGCTCTGACATGGAAAACATTCTTAATGATCCCAAATTTGTGAAATATCAAGGGGTCCAGCAACTTGCAATATGAGAATTTCTATGTATAATAGAAAAATTACAATATCAATAGGGTAGTCAATGCATTACCTTGTACCAGACGAGGCTCTGAAAGGACAAACCTCAATCAGATTCCATTTAATTTCAAGAAGCAAATGCTGTTTTGAAGCAGTAGAAATAAAAACACATTACAGCATTCATAAAATGGTTTTTTTTGCTACCCATACCATATTTATTATGCAAAAAAAAAAGGAAAGAATTGTTTATTTTTCCAAATCCAGTTACAAAGTTGTTATTCTTGACATTCTTCTTACTTGGATTACACAACTATGTTTTCATTCACATTAGTTGATACTTGCTCTTTCAATCGTTAGGAATTAAAAATGGTCTAGTATTATTCCTTTGGATTATTTTTAACACTCTCTTCTATTTCTGTCAAGGTATTGGATGATTGGAGCACAAACCTCTAAGAAGATACAGTGGAAAAGTCATGGAAAATACTTCACCAGTAGAATTCAGGGCCAAATTTTCAAAGGGCCAATATGCATGTAATGAGAGTTACTGCCTCCTTATCAGCACAGATACCCATGGTGCACAGGCAAGGAATTCTTTATTTTCATGCACATGGAGTCACTGCATGAGCAGTACATATATTTCCCAACCATTCAGATCTGGCCTTTCTTTGAATAAGCAGCAAGAAGGCAAAGTGGGAAGCCTCTGGCCATTGAGCAGGACACTGAGGACATCAAGGACTCTCAAAATGGAGCCTTTGTGGCAGATACAATTTTGCTGTGATTATAACTGGTAATTCCTACCTAATCGAAAAGAACCTATTTTTTTTCTTTTTCTCTTGCCATCTTGTTTTCTTGCCAAATTGTTTCTACTTTCTCTGTCTAATACTTTTTCAGACCATGGTGGAGTCATACTCTCTCATCTCCTCAGAATATGATGAAGTTGCTAGATAATGTTCACACATAGCTTTTCTTTTATGATCAGCTAAAACCCTGTGCACAGAATAAACATTGCCAGACACATTAAGTGTTTTATTTTTCTGCTTCAGAGAACGAAATTTGGCAGAAATATTCCCTAATTTAAATCCAGCTTTTGTCTGCCTCATTGCTTTACACACCATGTAGTGAAAGAGCTGGCTTCACACTGCTCCCACACCACCAGTCCATCTGACTGACAATAGATCCAATCTGCATTACATGGGAGGCCATGGGAGTGGGCTATTCTGCTCCTCCATCTCCAACGACAGCTGGAACTGGACTTGGAGCAAACACCAGGAGAATTTGCATGATAGTCCATTTGCAGCACATATGCTATAAATTCACCATTGCTGCAAAATGGAAAGCCATAGGCCTTGTCTACACAGAAGTTACACGAATTGAAATTAAAACCAATTTAGTCTAAACCAGAATGAACTTCTGCGTGAATGCTCATAACAGTTTAAAATCATCTTGCTTCAGTTTATCCAGCACCACTGGCTTTCCCCAACAGGCAATTAACCAAGTGCAACAGAACAAGAGACACGGCAAGAGAAGCACAGGCAGTGCCAAGCAGTCTCCATCTTTAATTGAAGTCCCTTTAAACCCCACCTTTAGCCTTGTTGCTGGTAGGGGCTGTGCCTTATTGGCTGTTCAATCACACCTGTCATTCAGAACTGGGGGATTCCCTGGCAATTCTGCAGTTCTTGCTTCCATCACCCACAGTCAGTCATTGCCTCCTCTTTGGAGGACTCCAGAAGTGGCACCACACTTGCACAGCATTGGATCAGGTTTGATCCTTGCAGTCCCTCAGTGAAGGCACTGGGGCAGCAGCTTCTGGAGTGGCAAAAGCTGCACACATTCTCCAGCCATTGTTTTGGTCACGTTACCCCTGGGCACTGACCCCCTGCCTGCACTGCCTCCTGTTGCTCTTTTGTTCAAGAGAAAACTTGTCATTTAGAGGCTGATTATTAGTTTTCTTTTCTCTTCCCCACCCGGAGTCCCCCTTTAACTGGATCATCACCAGTTTTAGAAGAGTTGCCCCTTTCTAAAGAAAACAAAACAGAATAAACAACCTCTTTCCAGTCCCTGCCAGAGCTCTCTTCTTTTCACCAACATCCATTTTCTCCCAAACAAAATGAAAGGACAGGGAGAAAAAAGACAGCTTCTTCCCTCCCTCCACAATGAAACAACAAAGAGCACAAACAAAATTAAAATTAGGCATTTAAGCTGATTTTCACCACTTAACTTTTGACATGTTTTTGCAAATTTCGTTCAAGTCCCCTCTGAAGATTCAGCCAGTGAAACCCACTGGATCAATTGGTGTTTCCAAGCCTTTTTTACATAACTTCTGTGAGACAGCCCAGGTGTTGTTTGGACTGGCAAAGGCACCTTTCTGCTAACATGAAAATCGGAGGCTATGACACAACAAAGTATCTGTCCCTTTGGGGAGAAATCAAGGTTTAAATGCATAATTTTTCAACTTTATATACCTCTGGAAATATTTGGGGTCTGATACATCCAAGCTCACTCTGCAAAAGGATCTCCAGGTGGGTGATTTATTAGAAGCTGAAGCCATTGCCCAAAAGTTCTGTTCTATTTCATGCCCATGTAGCGCCGGTTCAGCTTCATTGTCTTGCTTTGAGAATTGTTTTTCTCTTCAGAAATACAGTTTTCTTCCAGTAAGCCTGCATCATATTCATCATCTGGAATGTATTGGGAGCGCTGCACCGGGCCCAGCTTGCAGCTGCTCCCAAACATTCCCAATGTGCTCAGAGCTGACCTGCGAGAGCCTCGGCGGGCGAGGGTGGCACCGCCAGCCCCGCCACCACTGCTCCCTCCCGTCCTGGCACCCGGGGACTGTGCTGCTCTCTGCTTCATTCCCAGGCGCGACCCAAAATGCCTTTTTTGGTCCACAGAGCCATTCATGGTTTGAGAGCTTCTATTTCTTTGAGACGCTTTCTCCTGCGCTTCATCATCGTGTTTCACCTGGCAGCCAAGATGGGCTGCAGTTGCATGAGATGAATAGCAATGTTGACTCTGTAAAATACATGAGAGTTTGCAGAATGGCAGGCCATTCTCAGTGGATGTACAGCACAGGAGCAATAGAAATATGGGGAGTGTCTTGTTTCACAGAGGAGAAAATAAAGGATTTATTTCCATTGGAAAAAATTAATATTCTTCATATTTTTGTAAGAATGTCATGAAGTGCAACCACTCCCCTGAAAATATTCTGCAGTAGAATTGCTAAGAGCTGTGCTCATATTTGTGTTGTGGATAACACCAGCAGTAGTATCTTTTCCTTAGAAGCTGTTAGGTTTTTTATTGGTCTCACTTGGATCTGAAAACCCTGAAGAAAAAAAAATCATATATACATGAAACTCATGACATGTTACCACCATAGGAAGTCATGCAAATAGAATATTGGCTACTGGAAGCAGAAAAGTATCATTTAATTTACTAAAGGAATTAATTTACTACACTAAAAAAAAAAAAAAAAAAGAATACTGTATGTGATGGTGAGGTGCTGCACATTTCTTCACTAAGTCCTGTTCCCTAGGTCCAGAAGAAACTTTCTGCACTGGTCTGTGCAGATGCTGTAAGGGTATTGCTCCATGGCTTTGCAATTGTCCAGCTTTTATTGGGATTTATCTCTGTTTTCACAGCCCACCTGACTGAGGCAAGGCACAGATGTTGCTGTGGTACTCCCAAGAGATTCCTCCTGTATAACCTCAGTGCCTTCTACCTCCAGCCAATACCCCCCTTAATTTTCCAAGGAGCACTCAGGTCTCCCCACATGCCCTTGTTCCCTTCTCCCCCATTCCCACCTTCCCACTGCTCACCTTAAGGTCTCTCACCTTTTTTGTTGATGTGGCAGTCAGCTAAGGATCCTACTTAACTGAGAGAAAAGTACTTTTCTCTGGCTTAACCAAACTAAATGTGTTGAGACAAATTATCTGGCTAAGTTACAAAATGCATAATATTGTTGATGGTTGTGATTTTACAGCAGGTCAAGAAATATTCTGTTGTTCCCCTATAGATGGAAGGTCTTCGTTACTCTGTCTTCCTGACCTAGAAGAAAAAGTTGTGACTATATGAAAAAGATTGAGTAGAGGACTTTAGACCATTTCAGAAACAGAGGACAAATGGAAAACCAATAGCTTTCTCTAATTCTTTTTTTTTTTTTACAAAACCCTTTTAAAATATAATTGTATGCTTTTTATGGTGGTAACAAATAACATCACTTCACTTGGCGTCATGTTTGGAACTGGCCAAGCTGCTTGTATCCCTGTGTAAGATACAGTTCAAGCCCCTGAGTGGTATAATAAACTGTGCCCATTGCAATAGTTTCAGCAGCATTGTCAGCTCAGTAAAGATAACTGAACATAAGAAAACACCATTTTTTCCTCACTTAGACAAGACTTGAGCAGAAAGGGATAGTGAACCCTTAGCACTACATACAGCAAGTGGATAGGAAACCATCTGCTCCACTGCTGCTGGCTTTCCTGAGCCTGGGGACCTGAGAGATGCCCCAGGCTCCTCAGCAGCAGTTGCTAAGGAAACATTTTAGGGAACCTTTTTCATAAATTCATAGTAATCTCCATTTCTCAAATGTCAAGGCTAATGACTCACCCTTTGATTGCAAATGGGATTTACTACCATAGAATTGCTGGCAGCCTTCAAAGCTAAATTGTATTTGTCAGCATTTGAAGACTTTTAGTACATTGGTTACCACTGCTCCCCTTGAGTGAGTAGAAAATGTAGATACATGAATATCTGGCAGAATTCCCTCAGATATATTTCAAACCTTTCCTAAGTTTCCATATAGGAAAGAAGACAGATATTGGTGTCTGAAGGGCTCCCACAGCAGGGAATCCCCACAGCAAAGCCTGTGCCTTTGGGGGTTTTCTTGCCTGAGGTGCAACCCGACTTCTCCCAGGAAGCACAGACCCCAGCAGAGGGGAGCTGGGACCAGCTCCAAGCTGTCTCTGGGGGTGACCAGCAGGGACATGCACCATGCCTTTTCCCCCAGGGGTTACTTCTGCCTGAAGGCAGCTGGATACATCCATGGATTTTCTGCAAGTCACACATCAATCTGTGCCTTGGTTCCCACTGATTAATCGCTCTGGCAGTCTGCAGTTTTACCCCTCGTGCATTTTGGATATCACCTGAAGTGAGACCAAGAACCTGACACTACAATATTTTGTGCCTTCACAATTCCTCTTCTGCCAAGTGCCAAGTTTGCAAATGCACCCCAAGACTTCTTTCTTCAAAGTATTTGAGAAGCTATCAGCAAACCAAACTTCAAGGATGATATCTATTGCTTTGAAGGCAATACAGATTTAGAACAAGATTCTCCCTCAAGTGATTCAGACTTCACTCCAGTTGGATCTACTTCCAAGTTAAAAGTTTATAGCCCAGATTACAATTTCAAAAGTTGATATTTTGACTCCAAGTACTTTAAAAATACATAAAAGAACTTCAAATAAACACAGACCTAACCTCAAACTTTTTGTAAATTAATTTTTGGGAACACTTCACATTTATATAAATGCATATTATAAATGCATATTATAAATACAGTTGAACAATTGGTTCATACTGCATTTAACACATTTCCACTCAATATAAAAGCTACAGAAATCATGTACTTTGAATGGATTCATATTATAAATCACTGTTACTCAAGGAAATCCCTTCTCCCTTGAATTGTCAGTGACTGGTGTATGGAAGATACTGATGAGACCTGTTGTCAGTAGCATCACATTGTTAGGGGACACATTCCTTTATATAAAATCAATATCCAACCATTTAGGAATTTGATGTGCTTAAAACATACAGAATTTCCTTCAGAGGAACACTTGTATGTTATTTTGAAGTGTTTTCTGGTCACCTTGAACACCATTGTCCAAAACAGGCAGATGGAGTAAACACTCATCCAAATTTTGCTTTTTCAGTCTAGGGAAAAGATATCCCTGAAGTGCACTTTGTACCAATCTGTCTGGAGAGAGACAAATTTGCTTTCCTGTTGCATCTGGCTACAGGATTTTACAGTGTAGATTTGCTCATTTTTCAGCTTGCATATGTAGCCAAGTTGCCAGAATACACATCCTATCCCAGGCCAGTGCTGGGAGAAGGCTCCACTCTAGAACTCTTTTTGCCTAGAATACAGAAAGGGGAATTCCTGCCTCTGAGATGCTGACACTGGTGCTTCTGAGGCCATTTTTTTTCTCCATTGATTGGCTTTTAATTCTATACTCTCATAGAATTTTGCTTTTACTGATACAATAAAATTAACTACTGTGAGTGTAGAGAAGGTCTCAGGCAGTTCGCCCTTAGTTTCCAGCTGGCTCTGTCTAAAATCATAATTTAAAGAATACAGTTAACTCAGAAAATGTCTCCAAATCTTGACTGAAAACATGTGGCCCCAAAATGTAGATGAAAAATGAACAAACATCTGCATTATCATACTGTTTACCAAATGCTGAAATCAAAGTCCCATCTATGCACTCTTTCCTCTTTCTGTAGCCAAAAAGTTTGCTTAGTTACTACACAATAGAGCAAAAACCTGACAGCATATTATTTTAGTAACACTGAGTGTTCTCATTCAGCTAATGATTATTTACATAATTTCTGACCAGAAAAAAAAAATCCTAAGCTGGCTAGGAGGATCTGTCTTTTAGTTTCAGACTCATCAACTCCTACAACTTCTGCACCTGTGTGCCCTTTTTGTGTGTGTGAAGTAAACTGCCATGATGCTGCACCATGTACCACAGTGGCTCTGAAACCTTGCCTGATCCTTTACTTGTAAACACCAAGGCAGTACCTGCACACTTAGAAACAACCACACAGTTGCATGGAGCCACAGTACATGTGACTGTGGTTTAACCTTTTAAAATAATTGTTTTCTTGGTTCTATTAAAAAACAGAGATAGAGACACTGAGAGTTTATGACCAATTTTATTCTCATATAGTAAATGTGAAATCCTCAGAACTTTGAAGCATTCCATAATTCAAACAAAGTTTTATTATTTCCTGAAATGCAACAACCATCAGAACATCATCTAAGTAGATTAACACGTTGTTGTCTTCTTCTTAGAGCACTAACAACCTGATCTACCAGCACAATACACATTCCTAATGCTCCCTGTTCAGCTGGAGTAGGGAATTTCCTCCAATTTTGGCAAATGATATGCTGAGAGAAACGTTACTTAACTCACCACACAGCCATAAATCTGCTTTGTAAATCTTGCACTTTTTGGATGGTTTATTGCTAAAACTTTTGCTTCAGAAGCACATTTAAGGGGTTTAGATTTAATAAGGTTAAAAACCATCTGAGCATTTTGAGACTACAAAGAAATAATGTATCTGTAGTGTCCCTTGCGATAGATTAGACGCAGGACTCGGTTGCAGTAATGAATATAAATGGGAATCTTTATTAAAGCCACTGGACAGAGGCAGGACTGTAGCTCTGCTCTCCAGCTCCCCGGCTAGCTGCACTCAACCTGGGCTTTCTAACAGCACCATGCAAATCCATCCTAAATCCTGGCCTAGATTCAGCACTCTTGGAAGGGATTGCCAAACTGCACGAAACCTAGCTCCTTAAATTGTTCAGCAGTGGATACAACTTCCAGAGCATGCCCTGCCAAGGCTTGCATAATCCCTACATTTGCATGCACGTGAATTAAACAATGAAAAGGCTGGAGATTCTGCAAATGGGAATAGAAATCTCCCCCATTCAAAAATCTTTTTTTTTTTCCCTGCGAGTTTAAGGATAAAAATGGGTCTGTGACTTGAAAGCCTAGATATTTAATTTCTTTAATGCCATTTTAATTACAGAACTAACTTGAACAATAAATGTACATATACAGTGGAGAGAGGCAGCAACCTCTCTATATGTCATAGCCAACATTATAGGCTTACTCCAGTGTAGGGAATTTTTTCATGGAGGCTGGACAGGGAAGTTAATGAATGTTTATGGTCTTTGTACTGAATCCAGAGCATGCTCAAGGCACAGATAAAGTAGGTAATGGTTATCATCTGCTCTGCTTTGGGCAGAGGAGAAAGGAACTGGATCCTTGACCCTAAAAGGCCATTCCTGTGGATGCAGCCCTGTGCTCTTCCTCTTCCTGCCAGGCCAAGGGAGGCTGAAGACTTGCAGCCCAGGGACTGGCAGAGAGGTAGAGCAGAAATGTCCCCTCCATCTCACAGTCTGGCTGCCCTCATGCTCCCAGCCCAAGGTGCACAGAGCACGGGCAGGGCCTGCAGTGCAGAGCACGGACAGCCCCACGAGGGAGGGAATGGAGTGAGGGAGGCTGTTAGGTCTGTCCTCGCTCCTCAGGCCTCACTGGCTCCTCTGACCTTCCTGTTCCCACTCTGCAGTCCCAAATCTGCCTTCACTCTGCCCTTTTCCCCTGCTGCCCACCTGCCCCAGCCCAGTGCCACCGGTGGCTGACACAGCCATGACCCCTTCCCTTCAGGCCTGCTGCTGGTACATTAAACCATTAAACCTACAAGTGTCAATCTCCTTTGAAGCAGGTCCATCATGTTTTTTTCAGACCACACGCACCATTAGGGATGCTTTTATCCAAGGAGCAGCAAATACAGTACCTTTTCCTAATATTTTGAGAAGTGAAGGAGAGTGTTTTCTCTGTTCTCAGACAAGCTGTCTGGATTCCAGCCTGAGGAGTATCTGCCAGAAACTCCAAGATCCCTGCATGGAAAATAGACTGCTAGAGTCAAACACATCCAGTTCAGCTTCAGAAACTTCTCCAAAAAGGGCTATGGCAGACATTCAGGCTGTGGCACAGTTTCTGTCAGAGGGGTTGTGGCTCTCATGTGCCTGCACAGCCACACACCTCCCTGACCCAAACCTCCAGAGCCTTCCCCAGCAAGGGACTCCATGGATGGAGAGGCTGTAGGAATGCTTGGGTTTAATATCACAAAACAGGGACATGGCTTTCTTATTTAACCGACACAGAGATGAAGGCAATGGGCTTTGGAGGAAGGTACGTGGTGCAAGACATTCAAAGGCCTCTTACTTGTGCAGTGCTGGCTGTTGGTAGTAGTGTTATCCTACAAAAACTAAAAAAAAAAAAGCAGCAATCAATTCCCAAGGCTCCCAAATTAGAGAATACACATACAAGTGTTGCTATGGGGCTTCTGAAATATTCCCATCACCCCCTCCCTCTTTCTCTCTCTCCTCTCCAATACCAGTGCTCCATAGCTACACTGAGCAGGGGAGCAGAATAAGCAGGAGTAGTGTAGGTGTGGGATCTCAGGATATCAAGAGGTGAAAGGGTGACTCTACCTTCTGATTTGAAGAGCTAACTTGAGGAAAGCCTATGATCACATCAGTGGGCCACATGTACCACTGAGTGTTGCACATGTCAGTATATTAAACATATGTGGTTCTTATTTCCTATGTTAAAGGAGCACAGTTTGCAAGCATCAGGGGTGTGTTGTTATTTCAAATGAAAGGTAAATGTGGATTAAGGGTATTTCAAGATTCCCATGGTCTGATGACAATGAATACCTGCAAAATCCAACTTTGATTTTAAAGTTTTCCCAACATTGAAAATGTCTGCCTCACAAGTTGGTGTGGGACCTGGTTTCATTTTAAAGGCTCATGGAAACACCAGAGCAGCAGGAACAATAACAGCACCCTTTTAGAAAAATACAGGAAATCTTTTCAGCCAGATGCACTGCAGCACTGGGGCCACCATGAAAGTCTTGCAGTTAAAGAAAACCTCACAACATCTTCTAGGCAAAAAGGGGATCATCACATCTCCTAACACTTCATCTTGCATTAGAAATAATTCTTGCTCGAGGAAGCAAAAAAGAGCCAATAAAATGTTCCAACTTCATTCCTTTATTGACTTTTTGTTGCCTTATGTTATTAATAAGAATTTACAACCTAATTTACAGTGTAAGTTTTAGCATGGGCTATGCTTGTATGCAATTTGAATTTTAAAAAACTTGGGGCATCATGAATCTGACAAAATCTTTTACGAATTAATAAAGTTTTGTCCGGGGCCAGATTTTGTAAAAAGGTCTCCAAACTCGACCTTTATATTTTTGTGTGAGAGGAAGTAGGATCTCCTGGGGGTCTTATGATTGGGGGTTTGGGATATGAAAATGAGGGATTTGCACATTGCAAACATTGCTCATGGCAGGGTGCAGGTAGAGAGCAGGGGGCCAGCCACTTTGAAACAGAATTCCTGATTTGCAGGTGCCATGAATGCACTTCTAAATGCCAGTTTGATAGGTGGGAAGGCTGTAAGGAGGTTTGGGGTGATGAATATCAGAGAATAGTAACATTACCACTTTCTTACTTATCTGACAGGGAGATGAAGAGAATGATCTTTGAAGCAGTGAATGTGGTGGAAGACATTGAGAAGCCTTTTTTACTTGTACACTGTTGACTATTGGTAGGGTTATTCTGAAAAAAAAAATAAACCAACCAAACAAACAACAATCAAAAAAAAACCAACCCAGCAGCCAAAACCTGAGGCTCCTAAATTAGAGAATGCACATTAAAATGCTGGCCAGAGGCTTCTGATTTGTATATTCCCATCTCCCTCTCCCTCACTCTTTCCTCTCCAATACTAGTGCTGTATTGAGTTGGAAACGTATAAATGTTACATGTAAGATGCAGCCTTACTGTTGCATCTTTATTCAACATCAACTTCCAGATGGGAACTATTTTTCATGGTTCATAAAGCCAAATCCAGCTGCTACATTTGGACCTACATAAGGAATCCACATTTTATTGCCTTAGCAGTGCATATAAAACAATTGCTGTTGTTTCTTTAGTACTGGTGCACCTCACATTTCTCAATACATTCTAAATATTTAAATTTTTAAAACTGTATTTTATAGTTCCTCATTTAACTGTGCACCGTAACAAGATCCTGCTTTTTACAACATTTTCTAGATATCCAACATAACTGAAAGAAAAACGACCGAGGACAAATGGTATTCAATAAAGCAGCCATATATTCAGTTACTTACTAAGAGTGTTCAGACAATTTCCTATGTAAACCACAATGATATTAAATACTTCTGGAATCTCAGCTTTATTAAGACACAGGAAGTGCAAACTCAGGAGTCTTTCCCCTCCCCCTCGGCTAATCTGACTCTTTGATAGTCATGTGTTAGGAATAACCATCGAGTTGCTCCTAACGAAAAATATTCCCACAGCTAAGAGAGAATTAACCCTTGTGAAACCTCAAAAGAGAGAGCGGAGCCCATGTGTTCGCACGGAGAAAACAAAAATCCCCATCAGGAGGAAGTTTATGCCAGCAGCAGGTCTACACAGCCCTCCCTGCCAGCTCTTCCACGCAGGCATAATTCATTTGCATTTTAGATGGCATTGTCAGAGCGGCTACCGCACATGCACTGCGGAGGAGAATTACCCAGCCTGGCCAAAAAAAAGAGCCATCTTTGTGCCTCCCCGCGTCCCCCGGTCCGTGCCCGCCGGCCGGGAGCGCGCCCGGCCCCGCTCGGCCCCGGAGCTCAGGCCGCGCTCCGCTCGCTCCCGGCACAAGCGAACAAATCCCCGCAAAAAGCGCCGAGGTGGGACACAGAGAGTTAATGCGCGGCTATGACAGAGAAGCAAGTTTGCCGTGAATTGGGAAGCACAAACTATAGTAATCCCCACCCTGCTGAGTGGCTTCCCCAGAGGTCTGATACAGTGCCAAAGCCTCTTACGCATACTGAGACAAAGCTTATTTCAAGCCGAATTCAGCTCCTGAAGCCACCATACTGCTTCCTGACAGCCTCCAATTGCACTGCCTCTGTATTTGTGTTTCCTGCTGTTTATATTTACTTGTTCCCAGAGCCACAACAGCTACAAAAACAAATAGTTGCTATTTGCAGGGCTCTGTATCAACACAGGTAAAGTGCTTCACTTCCCTTTTAGTTTTACAAAGATTGTGCAAATAGGCTTTTAATACCTCAGAGAGATTAATTTGGTAATTATAAACCAGTTTAGGAACACATGCCAAACAATTGGTCATATAATCAGCATCCTTGTTTCAGAGTATTAGCACGGCTGAGGCAAAAGGTTTTTAAACCATAAGGGCTACACAAACACTCCCTTGATTATATTGCTATTATTTCCCCATTCCACTGAGACACGAGCTTGAAATATCACTTTTTTGTTTGTCAAGTCCCTGTGGATGCTCTCCGGATCTGTGCTCCTGTCTCTTTGGCTCCTGTACAGCGATTGTGGCAGAGTCTGATTTGGGTAATGGAGATCTTGTTTGATATATTTATTTAAAGAATCAGCTTAAAGAAGCTTGAGAGCCATCAATTCTCTTAATTAACTGCAGAGAAATGATTAATGCTATAAATATGGAATTGATCAGGAAAAAATTATAGTACATAGGATTTAATACGAGTTGTTCCACCAATATTTAAGACATTAAATATGATAAATCTGGTTCTGGGTAAAGTGTTCATAACTACCCAAGTTATTTATGCACCTCAGAAAATTCCCACCACAAACCACCAGGGCTGTTAGGCTTCTAACTGGAGGGAGGCAGTGCTTGTCAGGTAGAAAAGGCTGCTTTTTCAAAATAAAAAACTCCTGGAGGAATAGGTCCATTTCAGCTGTACTGCACTTTCTAAACCAAACCAAGCAGTAAAGTTTCAAACCATTTTATTCTGGCCTTATCTAGAAAGAACATTTTCATTTAAAAACAGTTCAATTTAAAATTAATTTCATTTCGTGCACATTGATGTTGTCTTAAGTAATGCAGAAGTTTCATTTATCAGGAAATTTTTAAAAATACAAATTATTTTGTGGGAGGCCAGAAGATGGGCCTCCAAGCCTTTCCTTTTGGAAGCACCCACACCGAATGTTTCTCCCTGGTGAAAAAGAAGCAAAGAGAAGCAAAGAAGAATATCAGGCAGGGGGGCAATTCGTCAATGACTTTTACAGACATCTAGAAGACAGTACTTTTAGAGCTCAAACATGCAGCATCAGAGAAAACAGTTTTTTTGTTTCCTTTTTTTTTTTCCTTTTTATAATAGCTAGTCTCACAATTCTTCCTGTCCCCACTTCCCCCACTCCCTGGAGAATGAGAGTTATAGAAATAACAACCCCTGAGACCATTTCCCAAGAACTCTGTGCCTTGGTCCACAAGAAATGCAATGCCAGATCCACCCACATCTGACAAGCAAGACATCCTGGAGCAGTTTTAGGAGGAGATGTTAAAGAGATAGAAATGTCACTGTATTCATGTACAGAGCATGGATCCACACATGGGAGGCTGAGCTCCCTCCCCAGGGAAGCTGTGTGAACTTTGCCCAATCTTTTCCCTGCGTTTGGTTTCCCCTCAGGATTAGTCACCACCCAGCACAGGGTGGGAAGATCTGTCAGAGGTCATTCTCCCTCTGGACAGCAGTTCTGTGGCTCTCAGAGCCTGTCCATGACCCTCTCACCCACCACTGCAGACTCAGTGGGGACAGAGGGGCCACCAGGACAGACTTGGCTGCCTCAGGAATGGATACACAAAAGGCTGAGTCTCTGCCTCTGCCCAGGGCTGCTACCCACCTACAGCACAGGTAGAAGGAACCAGTAGTGACCAAACATTTCAGGGACACTGACAGCCCCCTTAAGTGGCATGAAGAAATAAGAAAATCGGAGAAATTTTTCAGTCTCATATAGATCTCATGATAGATCCCCCGAGAGCTTGGGGGAGGCAAATGTGTTGGCTGGTGGCATGAGACACAGATGGGTTGGAAGGAGAAGACTCAAAAGAGGGAAGTGACTGAGCACACCAGGGAAACCAGCAGCTCACCTGAGCTCCTGGCTGGGGCACTGGATGACAGTGGATGGACGGTGTGCCATGAGCTCCATATTGCAGAGGGGACAGTTGTACAATTAAACACTCAAAATCCACCTGAAGTGCACATTTAAGTAGTCTGAATATAGGCACTTAAGAGAGCAAGCCTGTCTTCAGAAAACTGCAGAACGGAGGCTCCCAGGGCTCCCTGACATCTCAGCAGCTCACACACTGCAAGCAGAAAGCCATCTGTTAGGGGCTGCTCTCCATCCGTGCTTCCCTGGCTCTGTGACCCCGCACTGTGGGAGAGGGGACAGTCAGAGAGGACAGGCAATGGCAGCAGGGTGCCAGGGAAACAGTGGCACAACGTGTTCCAGTGGGCCCTCAAATCGAGGTGCTCAAGATTTCATTCTTCCACTGGATCCTCGGGCTTTTTATAATTTCAGGGATGAGACCAATTTAATTTTTATAGAGATGTGTAATCCGCCATTTCAACACGCTAATTGAAATAGGCTGACATGCAGCTATGTGCCCTAGGAGCCTTCCAAAGCACATATCTTGGCACTTTCCACCAGAGGCTGAATGACATGGCTGAAAACCGTACCAGATCCTCTGTGTTTACAGGCCTCTGCTTCTACATTATTATTTTGATTGCTGGCTTTACCAACAAACATCCAAGAGGCAGAATCCACTTGGAGAAAATAATAGAAAGCAGAGCTGAAACAGATTTTAAGAGGTCAAAAATCAACTGTACCTGTGCTATTTTTGACAGCTGTTTATTTAACCGCTTTGTGAAGTCCTTCAGCAGTGGAAATGCACACATTTTCCCAATGCCATCTGACCTGGTTTTAATTATGACTTTTATAACACCTAACCTAAATTTTTCTTGGAGTAATCTAAGTTTATATTTTTTTATCAATTCAGGGGAAAAAATGTTAATTAATTTCTTTCCTCTCCAGCACCTTTTTTAGGTATTTGAAGATTTTTAAGCTCCCTTCTGTACACTGTAAAAAGCCCCCATCTTTCCCATACTCCAAATTTTCATGGTTCCATCCCATCTTTTCTCTTACTATTACTCTTCAAACTCGAACTTTACTCTTAGAGATATGAACTTCTTAATAACTTTCAATATGTTTTACAGACACTTAATAAAGCTTCACAACATAGCTACTAAAAGCATGGGTAGAGTCATAATATTTCCTTAACAAGGAGATGTATCTTTTTAAAAAGGATACTACCTGCCCATCTACGTGGTTAACTATAAGAAAATAGGAATAGAAAAATTTCCTAATTTTCCATTAGGAAAATTATAGATTATAGTTCTAAGAAAGCCAACTCTTGACAACCAATCGAGCCTACATTTAAAGAGTAAGGTCATGGAGATATAAACTAAAATGTATACATTGGAAAACAAATTAGAGCTCAGTAATTAATGTGAATTGCAAAATCTCATGTTACTCAATGACAACAATTACCATTAAAATTTTTTTATTATTCACATTTAAAATACCAGCAATCTAACAGACCTCTAAAACATCTATCTTGGTTTCTAGTTTAATTATCTTTCAGCTGTATAGTCATTCACTTCACAAATTAAAAAAGAAGAATTTATATACAGGGGGAAAGCAAGCAGCATGGTGGGAAAATTTCTTGGGAGGAACTTCAGGCAACCAATTTTAGTTCATTGCTGAAGCTGCCAACTTCACAAAAGTTAGATATGGGAGCCCAGTTTCACCTATGGTGAAACTGAGGAGCCAGCCATGAGCTTCTGATCCATATGTTAGCTTAATTGCTGTAGGATCACTCAGGACTGCCACTGAGGCTGAAGCCATGCTAGGAACCTTCTTAACGTCCCAGATGGAAAATGAAGACAAGAATTCACCTCAACTCTTTGCTGAGGACATCAGATATTTACTTTCTGGTGCTTTTGCTTAGCATTTCACTTCCTCTGCAGAGGGCAGGACAGTGCAGGAAGGGGGAAAAGAGACAAAAGATATTCAAACCATCTGAAATGGGAGGAACTAATAAATACCTGTCTACTAGCCATAGACAGTGTGTGATTTACTGAAATCAACATTTCTTGCTTCCCTGAAAAAAGTCAGAGCCCAATGAATGTGAAATATCAGTAAAATAAAACCTTCTAGGAGCTTGAAAGAGTCACAATACAGACCCGTGGTAGGAGTATGAAAGACATGATAGAGTCGAAGGCAGAGTGAGTGATGCCAAAAATGTATTTTATTTGCAGCAATTTGTATTTTCAGATCTCATTTCTCCTCCTGGAGTGCCCGAGCCGTGCAGTGAGGATGGAAGCACCTGCCGGCACGGGAGGGCCTGCGCCATTGCAGCACACATCCAGAGGGAAAGCAGATTTCCCTGCTCCCAGCCCAATTCTCCTACAGTCCGTGGCATTAATAGCATAAACAAATGTCTACAATAGCCCTCGCTCTTCTGCTCTGAAAGAAATAAGAATAGACCTTTCTGAAGCTTCTAGGGAGAGAGACAAGGAGGGCAGAGCAGCTTCCCTCTCGCTCCTCTGACTGATGTCACCATTCCTGTGGCCAAAACATGTTTGTTGCTAAGCAACTATGTATATATTACACTCTTCTGCTTCCATTTGGGATTTAACATATGCATTTTCACTTTCATCTCTGATGCATACTTACATTTGTTTGCAGTGGGTGCCAGAGTGAATGGAAGCTGTCCAGTATGGGATATGCATAAGAACTGAAAGGCACACACGGTGATTTACCAATGTGCATCATTGTTTCGCAGCACAGTTCAATGGGAAACCCACTGAGTGCCATTCACCAGCAGTTGGGACAATTTTTTCATTCAGGATTGATGCTGGTTGCTGTATAGCAGCTATTGGTTCAAGAAGTGCAGCAGTTCTCAGATGTCCTGAGGAAACAGTGCGGGGATAGTCTGACTGTTAATTATTGAAGATGAATTCTTCCTACGATGATAAAAGAGGTCCATTCTTCCACCTGAAGTTTTCTGTTTTATGCATAAATCCACTTTTTTCTACACCTCTCCCAATTACTTGACAGGCAATTAAAAAAAAATTACCTTTTCCTTTTGAATTGCATACAGATGACCCAAATCAGTAGCACCCATCACCCGCATTTTTCTATGAATCAAATCTAAAAAGAAATGAAAAGAGGGTAAAGAGAAAAAAAAAGATAGGATGTGAGAGTTCATTTATATTACAAACATTTTGTAAGAGAAAAAAAAAGTCAGTTTTATAAAACCACATCTATTACTCTGTAATGAAATTATAAGAAAATGCTATTAGTCATGTCTGTACATTTATCCACATTGTGAGTTCAGTGATTAAATTAGAAGATGTGACATGGAGTTTGCTAAACAAAAATCCATGCTATAACAAAAGGGTTTGGTATTGTCTCTATTAATAAGCATTAAAGAACAAAACACTGGAGGAATCCTTGCAGTCTACATCATTTGGGTTTTGTTATGCTTTTCAGTTTAGCTTAATTTCCCACTGGAAGTTTCTCTCTAAGTGTAGTCCTAGGATTATCATCACATAAGAAAAAATATACTAAACTCAGTTTGCTACTGATTTTTCGTACTTTCTCCTCCCTGCAAGCCAGAACAGGAGAGGGAGCACAGAAAGGATTTGAGGCAACCTTTACACCAGGCACAGCTGTTACAACCTCTTCTCCGAGGGAAGACTGAAGGTTTTTTCTTTCCCCTGAAGCTCATGAAAAATGAACTTATAAAAAGGAATATTATATGAAAGCAACTTGCTTGCCTGCTCGTATGCATTGATTAAGGGCTGTGTCAGTTGGAAGAAAAACTTTGCTCTGGGTGTGCTCCAGCACAATGGGTTAGGCTGTGGTAGCTCTCTCCCATGACCTGCTCTTCCACAGAAGAGGAGTAATAACTCAGTGTTATTTTATGTGCTGGCCCCTTTTGCTCTGTGAATTTTCTGTGCCCCAGGTCTGTGCAGAGCCTTCAGCTGGAGCACCAATGGCAAATCCATGCTACAGAGGAGTGCCTGTTACACTGCTGGGTTGGACAAAACAGGCTGCACTGCAAGCAAGAATCAGACCTGGCAGTTAAAAAAAACAAATTCTTGTTTTAATTAAAGAGGCTATTTGAAAACAAACAACTGCACTACTCCCTTAAACTCTCTTGAGTTCGGAATCAGCTGCTGTTTGAAAGTTGCCTTCAGGCAGGACAGTCATGTTTAGCACTTCCCCACTGGCCTCCGGGCCACACAGCAGCTCTGCAGGTAACAGAGCTGGTGACACACACAGATCACCCTAAGCTGATGCTAGCATGAGTTAAACTGGTCTTGAGAGCCACAGAAATGTCCCTGCTTGCCCCTGCCATTGTATACATAGACTCTCCAAAATTTTAGATTCCCAGCACAGCTGAAGGACTGGCAGCAGCTTCTACATTTTACTTTTGATCTCTGGACATTTTGCCATCCTTTAGAAAAGAACTGCTTTCCTAATTCACATTCCTGGTGCGTTTGAGTCTTCCCAATATTAAAAGAGAGTGTAGCTTAGGGGATGGTTTATAATACTATACACATCGCTACTTCTGCCACAGTATCCAATAGGATGGCCATGGCTCCTTTTATATTTTTAAACTTACTTTAAAATTTAAAAACCAAGAAGTAGCTTCAGTCCATGTTATTTTTTAGCCAACTGAGAAGCATCTTAGTAATTTAAGTTGGTATCCTCAGTGACATGAGCAGCATCTTTGGTCACAGCAGAAGCTGGGGTTATTCCAGAGGCACATCTCAAAGCACCTTCCATGCATAGTGAACATATCCCTTTCTTCTCCAAATTAGCACATCACCTACCAATAAAACCACAGCAATATTTAGAGCACCAGTAAAAGTACTATTTCTTCCATTTCAGAAGTCGTCCTGAAATGTTCAGCTGCAGAGGTGATTTTTCATTGTTTTCCCCCGGAGTCTACATTTGGGGAATATTATGAAAAGCCGAAGCTAACACAGATGCACACATTCCAGGGATTCATGTGAAGTCCTGCCACTGCAAGTCCAACTGAGGTGATGAACTTTGTGGACCTTCCAGGAAGCTTGTGAATTTTGTTGCCAAGTTCAAACAGCTCTAAAATACATAAGGAAATGAGATCCCATGGTATTTATACAAATTCCCATGTCAGACATAAACGGCTACCTTTGTCTACTTTTTTGTTCAATAAAAAAACAAACTCGCATGAATCTTTCCCAAATGTACAAGCAGTTATACTATTACAGTGCTAAATCTGGCAAAAAGTACATGAAGTGTGTGTGCAGAGACTGCTTTGGAGGTTTTGGAAGGGTAAAGGTGGTGTTGTGATACTGCATTTTTAAATGCATTTTATCTGCTGTTGCCTTCCTTTTAATGTGTATTTAGATATTATTTATACACATATATTTATCTAAGAGATAGTCACACAAAATCAATAATCACATAGCAGTCTTATACTTGTAACTCAACAGATACACATAATAGAATGCTTTTTTTGCTTCTTGCATTTAACTTTTTTTTTTTTTTTAATATCTAACAATTCGTCCTGCTTTTAGGAAAATACTCATGGAGCAAAACTGGCAATAGAAAAATAATTATTTGAAAAACATTATATGAGGTGAGCTGTTGCTTCCCTACTGGATGCCACTTTAAATTGAGCTAATTTGTTTTACCAGTAGCTTAAGAAAACCCCAGCACAGCAGCATGACAATTATATCCAGGTGCAAGGACTTAATTCAACAAATTCTAGGTGGATCCTTCCAGTCAGCTCAGTGGGCCCCATCCTCAGCTGTGGCTAAGAACAGATGCCCTTGGAAGAAAAAAAAAACAACAATTCTGTAATCACGATCCATTGAATCTTTGAACGGTGAAGCTGAAATGTGTCCAAAAAAAAAACCCCCAAATTATATTTTATGTCCAGAGTATCAATTGAAGCATGATTGAAAAACAAGAACATCTGAAGACATAAATCTGAGAAAACAGATGCTTTTTTGCACTATTGTTACATTAAAAATGTAAAAACAATAGCTTGTCTACAAAATAGAAGAGTGTGGTTCACCAGTTCTTTAGGATTTAGCAGAGACACCTGAAAAATCAACATCAAATCTACCATTACTGATTTGGGGAACACTTTAATAAAACAATCAAACTGCAGGGCTTGCTGTTTTAATTGGTCTATGCCTTGACATAAAAGTTAAAACATCTTCAAAGGCAAGAATTCAGGAAGAATTCTGCATAAACCAGCACCAGATAGGTATAGATGATAATACAAAAAATTAGATTTGTACGGGGTCTTGATCCTTCTTAGGTGCCAATAACTGCACAAGTATCATAATTTTCAAACTTCATTTTTGACAAGCTACAGTAACACAGTAATGGTCTGTTCCTGGCTCAGGCAAAACATGGATTGAATTCAAACAGAAAGATACTTTTATAACACTTTGTTTACATATCATTTATTGCAATGGGTTAGGACCAGGAAACAATTTACATCTAAACCCACAGTGTCACATGCTTATTTAATTGCTGAAATACTCCCAGATGTGTACATGTTTTACTGATTTGTGCACAATATACAGTTACAGTCAATTATTGTATTAGCAGGAACAACAACTAAAGTTCATAAATGCATTTGTATCAAAAAAACTGTACATGTCTATGCATGTCTAAATGGATAAAGATGGTATTTTTTGGGAACTTAGCCTCATTTTGTTACCATTTTGTTATTGTCATCATAATTTATGTATTCCAATTTTTGAATAATATTGCAAAAGGTATTTTCTCTCCTACAGCTTTTACACTTAGGAGTTTATAAAACACATCCCAAAAATGCTGCATTTTGTGTTATTAAGAATTTCAACTTTAACTAACGCTAATTAGAGGTATACCAGATGACTCTGATTAAACTAGTGGGTAGTGCTTATTCAGATTTAATGTGAGCAATCTGGACATTTTGAAAAACAGCCAAGCTGGGCTCAAATAAAAACCTGCCAAAAATCCAAACTCTGAATTCAGTCAGGCATGTAAGACTGGTTCCCATGAACATTAAAAATAAAATTAAAATCAGTTGGAAGTCTTGGTTTCCTTCAAACGAGAGAACAACCTCCCATCCCCTCAAGAAATCTTTCTGCCCTGTACATGCTGCCCTTTCAAAGCCAGCTCTCAGCACCCAGAACAAGCCAGGGAAGAAGCAGCAGGCAGAGGTTACTGGTTTTGTGGAGTGTATCAGCTCTGACATTGCTGGATGCTGGTTTCTAGGTGAGGGTGGAGGCAAACAGGAAAAGGGCAGCTGCCAGTTGAAACACATTTTCCAAGACTGTCATCCAGAAATCGAGAGACATGCTTTTCACTAGCTTTTAATTTAAAACACACCGTACAGAGACATATCTTATTCATCTGAACCTTTGAACATCTGATGTAAGGTGAGATTTAGGAATCAAATGTAGAGGAGCTGAGTTTTCTGCTGGTGTAAGTTGACATAAGCACTTCAGATAATGGACTTGTGGCTGCTTACACGCACATTTGGATCTTATAGAGTCCCCCTCTCCCATATTGTTCACTTGCAGTGCATGTTTTCTATTTATGCTGGCATTAACTGAGAAAGAAAAGTCAGAATCTAACCCACTGTGAGATAGTGTATCTTAACTAGTGCTCAAATGCAGCTAAATCCATTGATTTGGGTAAATTTAAGAACATAAAGGTCTCGGGTCAAAATGTAATGGGTGTTCTTCTCTTCTTTCACACATAGCTCCAAAACTCATGGTTTCAAGGATGAGAACACTGAAGATTTAAGGAAAGGGCAACTTTTACACCACCTATTGCTGTATGGTGCAAAGTACAGAACTCCTCCAGGTGAGCTGATTTTCTAAAGCTGTATTTCTTTAACCCAAGATGCCTGAAGACAGGTAAGGACACTACAGATGTTAATCCAAACCACCCTGGGCATATTAAGGTTTGCAAAAGTGAAAATGTGCTTTGCAAGGCCAAAGGGTCAAATACTTAAGATGTTTAAGATGTCTATTTCCTACTGGTGAACAACCAAATTATTGGATTTCAACAATGCTTCTAAACTACGCTGTTTGAAAAAGAATCATGCTCTCAATCAGTGAAGTTTTTAAAGAATTGCCACTGGATTTTTTAAAATTCTATTTTAAAAATAAATTGCTGCCTTGAACAAAAGGCAAGAGCTTGCTTTATTAAATTTTAATTTTTAAGAAACTTTGGGTGTATGTTTTATGCTTTCTTTGAATGGCAAGAACATATTACTCTATTGGAGACTCTCCACCTTTAAACCTTTCAATTCTGTATGCAAATATCAGTTCAAAATTGAACTGGCACAGGCAGGAGATTGTTTTCATCTGCAGTACTTTTTAACAAGTGAAATTGCTGAAAAAAGTTAGGGGTTGAGATTTTCAAATTCATGCTTATATGAAATAAATTTAAGTTCTAATTCTGGTTTAAAAATTCATCTGTCAAATAAGAACATTTAACAATAAACTCATATCTCTAAAATAGGTTTCACCAAAAATACATAGCTGGTGTAGGATTAGCTTTTTGTTATTACTCTATCAGTCTTTTGAGGAAATGTTTTAGAAATAAAAACTGAAAAAATAGTAAAATTAACATATGATTAGAAAATAAGTTACTCTAAATTTTTCTGATCAATTTCTAAAACAATTTTAGCAGTGCTTAACAGTGCAGTTTACTTTTTCTTCCAAAACTGTTTCTAGCATCTTTTTTAGCCTATATTCCACAATGGATGATTACATCTATAATCATTATTGGTCACTGGTCATTAATTTATTTCAGACTACGTACCTCTGTGGGCAGTAATTACTGCACAGCCTTCAAAGAGATATCATTAATAAAATGAGAAGACAGAAAATATGTTAATTACTGTAAATGTTCTACTGGTTTCTCCCTGGAAAAAAACACGCCTGGAGATAAAGATCATGTGTAATTTTTTCTAGACAATATAATGTAACTTCTAAGAATGAAAAATAAAGACTGTTCCAGGGCCAGGAAAGAGAACAACTTCCAGCAATTTCAAGTTTCATTTTAAAATCTTGCAAGTGCTTTCCTGAATCAAAGTGAAAACAAATATTTCATTTACTTTCAGGTAAAAACCCTTTCAATGTCAATGTGTGGTAGAAAGAAGAATTTTTCAGACACTGTATTTATGCAGAGTCCACCACCATTGAATCCAGCCATGTGTAACATTATCTCTAATTAGTGATAGTGAGTTGGATGGTTAATAAACCTTTTATGCCTTTGCAAAAGTTTGCTGTAGGTAGAGGTCCTTGTAGGCTCCATAAACCAATGGCTTTCACTGACGAAAATACTGCTTGTCCAAACTCAGTAAAAAATATTTTCCAGACCAAATTTTCAACAAGCACTAAGATTTGATGAAAACACCATTTGAATCTGCTGTGTGAAGTTTTGCTGTCCCATAGCTTGGAGTTCAGAGCTGGAGCAGGATGGGTGAAGGAAACAAACCAACCAATCAAGCAAAAAAACCCAAACCTAGGCTCATTGCATTTCTTGACTAATTTATTCTTAAATGTAAGACCTTTTAGACAAATTTTTACAAAAAGATAGGGAAAAATTTTCTTGTTTTCCTTGAAGATACTATGATGGTTTTGCTTCAGCTTCTCCTGGAACATTGTATGAATAGCATGTCAGGGAAACTGATTTAAATCTGAACCTTTCCCACATAAAACACATCCCCAAACAATCACATTAAACAGGCTTTTCCTGCTCAAGCAATGCCACCAATGTCCTACACATGAGCTGATTTCCTAGCCTGGTGCACAGACTGGCATATTCATGATCTATGTGGAAAAAAAAAAAAAAAAAAAGTTTAAAAATTGAAAGTGTGTGATTTGCATGGCGAGAAAGTCCTGAGAGAAAACAACATTACCAGAGGTTCACCTGAGTTTGGTCATCACCTTGACCAAAAACTCTTCAGGGTTCCCCAGGAAGATTTTTATTTTTAATTTGTGTGGAGAATCGGACAGGGAGGTGATCTCTTACACATGATCAAGAGCACATCAGCAGAGACAGGAAGGCAGAGGGTGATTTTGGATCTACAAGAATGCTCCAGCAAAAACTACAGTCATTCTAAATTTATATTTCTTGGACTACACAGAAACTGAATGTGTGAATGCCTGTGGAAAAGAAAGCAAACAGAAAGCCTCATGATTGCTTACATGGGTGTGCAGGATCCATCTGAACCAACATTTACCAATGTGGTTTTTGAAGTATTTACCCAGCACTGTATGAGACACCAGAGTGAATAAACTAAACAGAAACAATCATTTCCCATACAGCAAAAGTAAACACTCCATGGATATCTGACTAGAAAATGCACTATGGCATGGCACAGTGTTTTGTAGGCCATTGTGACTCCCTTAATGCCCTTAACAAATCCATAAATTGGCTATTTAACAGAAATGGAGATAGATCAAAAACTTCATACCCAGAGTCCGACTTTCCTTCCAAGCTGAGCAGATTAAGCAGCATCCGCTGGTGTCCTCTCTGACAGCTCCACACTTGAGTGGATCACATTGACTGAACATCACAGGCTAGACAAATTCTTAGCTTTTGAAATAACTTGAGCTCAGTTTTTAAGCTTTCTGACATAGCAGTCAAAACTCCACTAACATGATTTACAGTTAAATTAAACATAAAAACATCATCATTAAAATAACTGTGATAAAGTTAAGACCTAATGCCTCATATGCTTTCTAAAGGCAGCCAGATACATAAACACTTTGGTCTGAGGTGCCAGTCAGTACAGAAACTTAACTACATACACTGCTATGCAGCATGCATGAGTTGCAGGCTTTCAATATTTTATTAAATATTAAATATTCTCAACCCTCAGCTTGATTCGCTTTTTGCCACATTCACAATTATTCATGCACTTTATCTGTTGATGTTTTATTTTAAATGCAAAGCTCTAGTAATTTCTCTGTTCTGTTTCTAGAAGTAAGATTACAGAAGATCAGAATAAAGTGTTTTGATTTTTAGAGTACTGAATAGCCAATAAAATCAACCTATTTCAGATAAGAGAGCTCTAACACAACATTATCTGTAAAAAAAAAATCTTTTGTACTTTTCAAAAAAATTTTAAAATTCCCTAACAAAAATGTTTTCTTCCAAAATTTAATCAAAATATGAATAGAAAACATTATATTCCTGTAGATTCCTGCCTCACCACCTGGTATAACATTTAGGCCTAGGGCAGTATGAACTTGATAATTCAAATACAGACTTAATAGTCTGAAATCCTTTTAAAAATAGTTACGTGGCCCTAAAGGTATTTTATTCTCCTCTCAGGGAGGAAAAAAAAAATCCTCAAACAAAAAGCAAGCACCTTAAATGCACACTTAGTATCCCAAATTATCTCTTGACAAATATCTCAACAATACCTTGGTTTATGTTCTATGCATCTGGTGAAAACATGTCTTTTCTCCAGTTATACTTTGTCAAAAAGTCCAGTCCTTTATATATCATTATTAAGGAGGAATGACCAGATTCAGTAATAAATTGCTTCTTCCTTCCTTATACCTCAGATCTCTTCCCCATTTTGAATAGGTGAAGTGAAACATACTGAAATGCTCATGGATATTATCAGCTGGAAAAAGTTGTCAAAATAATAAAATACTCACTTCTTGCAAGCATTTTTCATCAAAGCATTTTACAGGTGGTTTCATCATTCCCACTTCCTCTAATGGAAGAGCCAGGATGCGGATATGATAAAGATGACAAGCTTACAGGTCTACATGAATGTACACTAGCTGAGAATCTCAAATACTCTTTAAATTCCCTAACTAAAAGCATAAGTAGGAATCATCAAATGAGCATGAGTGCTAAGACAATGTCCACGTATACAGGATTTGAGCCAAGTATCACAAGGAATATGATTGAAGTCAGGGAAGCCTGTCCTGGGGAATGCAAAGACAGGAAGAGAGAGCATCTTCCATGGGGCTCTTTTTATGAGTGATGAAGATGAGTCCTGGTTCTGATCTACCCTCAGCATGAGGAGTACAGATGACAGCTTGCTTCTACTCCCTCAGAAACAGTCAGATGTTTTCTGCCCTCTCCAATGTTGGCCAGCTTATTGGAAGGGCATTCTAAAATCTCTGTATTTTCTAGCAGATGACATTTTGCATCATCAGATGCAAATCATCAGATTTCCACAGCCAAAGCCAAGCATCAAACCTTTCAGCAGCAGTTATTGTCACAGTAGCTCTTAAGGGCCCCACACAATGAGGCACTACTTTACTGTGCTCACTTTTATACTTTTGTCTGTGCTTTGGAACACTAGGAAAATACCTGGAAAATTATCCTGAATCTGTTTACTTCCTGGTGAAATCAAGAGGTATTACATCATCTTTCCCCATTTCTTAGCATACAAATTCCCTTTCAAGCTCCTTCAATGGCTTCCCCTTCACCTTTTGTATCATATTGCAGTATTTCATCTTTGCTTCAAGGCACCACACTCTACCAGTCCTTCCATGTGTCAGCTCTCCTTTCCTCATAGTGAACCTCCTGCTGGCTGTGCTCTTCTCACACCACTCTTCCTAATGCTTCTTCATAACCTTCTCTCATGTTTTTTCTTAAATGCTGCCACTTTTACACAGAAAATCCGTCCCAACTCCTGAGCACCAACTACTCTTTTCCACTGAATTATTTCTATACAACACTTCTTTTCAAAATGTATAAAAAGGGTTTAAACGTATACTGCAGAAAGATGTTTGGGTGTTTTGTCTGTCTGTGAAAACTGGGTTTGATATACAGTTTAAGACAATCATGGAAACTGCAGAACTCACAAAATATGCTGAAAATGAAAGTCAGAGAATGAATATCAAGGTAATACTTCAGGGAAAAGAATCCAATAAGTGAGGGTGCTGCATTACTAATATGCAGATTAAGGTAAAATAATATTTGTTGGGGAAAACAGTGCTTGCCCTATGTCTAAAAAGCATTGTTTTTGAGGTAGTCAACATCACTCAGAGAGAAAGTCTTGGGGTTGTGATAGTACCATGAAAATATCACTCAGGTACTTGGTAACACTAAGGTCATTCACACATAAGGAACAGAAAACAAAAAGTCATCTATTATTTCATTGTACAAATCCATGCTTCTCCTACATTTTGTAAACTTTGGTTCATTATAAGACCTCTGCCTGGAAAAGTGTCTTAGAACTGGGAAATATGCAGAGAAGAGCAATAAAGGTGAATGGTTTCTATACAAGAGATGACTCATTCAGCTATGACTTTTCATCCTGGAAAAGAGATGGCTTAGGGGAAAAATTATGAAGGTCCACAACAACCATGAGATAGAGATGAATTGCTCTTTCCTTTTTTCAGAACAGGACATGGTGGCCAAAGGAAGCCAGTTGATCCCAATTCAAAACAAACAAGCAGTTCTTCATTCATATGTAGAAAAATTATGTAAATCCTTGCCAAATGATGTGGCAGAAACAAAACTTTCTTGGGTTCAAGGGCAGGCTTAATAAGTACTTGAAAAGAGAGCTGGAAGGGGTTAGTAAACAGACAAGCCACAGTGGTCTTGAAGTCCCTGAGCCAGAATAGTTAGAAGACAGAAAAATACTCAGTGAAGAGGTTTTACACATTTGCCTTGAGCATGCTGTATAATCTTCCCTTGACAACCAATTTTGGCCACTGTTACAAAAACAGTAATATTAGACAGGCCTTCATCTGAACTACTGCAGTTGCTCTTACAAAATTATTTCTGAACATTATAAAAAAATTACTCAGGATACACTTCATGTTTCTGAGCACTGTTATGTCTTGAAAAAGCATTAGCACAAAGGCAGAGAGGAAAGAGGGTGATGTTTCATCAGGCTCTGCTATGATCCAAGGGTGACTGAGATTTCAAAAGCAGGAGGCAAACAGAATATAAGTCACTTTAGAGATAATCTCACATGTACAAGACTGCTTATCTAAAACCATTCCTGTATGTTAGATCCAATTTGGGTTTTATACTGTTTAAGGCTGACTGGTGCTCTCTCAATTTTATAACAGGCTATTCCTGGGATCATTCAGAAACATGCTGAATGTAGGCAAATAATCCCTTGGCTTTGAGGGACAGCTGAAGAGCTGTGAGGGAGGTTCTGAGTCTCTGCTTACCCTGTGTCCTCAAACATTCCTGGGAGACTGTAGTTCAATAAGGTGCTGTCAGTGACCTTTTGAAAATCTTGGCCAATAAAAAACCATAGACTGCCATCAACAGCCACATCACTTCTCAGTGTTCTGTTTGCCACTTAAGTGAACAAGCACTATCTCCTTTCTTGTTGTCTACAACAGCAGAGCACCCTATCAGGGATTAATAAAGAATAATCCAGCAGTAAATTATAGCCAGAGGATCTGGAACAGATTTCATGGGCTGAAGAGACTTTGGCTGACGTACAGCACTCACAACACTTGGAACATCTCCTGTGTCAATGATGAACACTTCACTGAGCATTCTGAATACATAAGGTATTTCATAGGCAGTAGCTGACCTTAATGAGGGCAAAAGATAAGTGAGCTTTTCAAATCTTGGGGGGAAAATGGTCTGAGAACACTTCAACCATGACAATATCCTGAGTCAACACATTGTATCTATAGAAGCAGAACTCTACAAAAATCGCTTGTGAAAGGTTTCAAAATACCAATGAAAGCCAGCTTTTATGCACCAATACTTAGAAAAGTCTTGGAGTGTGTGTGTGTGTTGCACAGGGAAGATGCACACACATCCAGGCCTTCACTCCAATACGATTTGGGAGCATGCCTGCCATGTTAAAGGATGTGCTAACGGGAAGCCGTGGAAGTCTGGCACATTGCAGGAACCTCTGAATCCCTCATGTGAGACTCCTGGCTCTTTTTTAGACTTGTGCAAAGCATCCCAGAGACCCTTATTATCTGTATAAGCAGGTTATAATTGCTAGAATGAGGTGCTAGACATAAATGTTAACTTTTATTCTTCAGCTACAACATGCTATTTAGAATGAAGCCTGTGGTGTCCTCTCTCTGGATTCACATTTCAACTACAGCAGAGTTACTGCCAGAGCAGGAGCAAGTGGATGTGATTAGTGCTTGAAATATATAAACTATTTCTAAATTAGGTTAGAAATATAATATGTTACAACTAAACATATTGTAATATTCAAAATAGGTTCCTGCTAGGTATTAAAGTCTTACATTTATGTAGGATTTCTTACCCTGAATAAAGCCTGTGTCCTCAGGTAAGTTACCATGCTTAAAGCTGGGAAACCTCAAGGCAGATGGAGGTGAGGAAGGAAGAAAACACACTGAGGATCAAATCAAAATAGAGTCAAAGCTGGTTCTTACAGAAGGTGTTACAATACCACTGCTGTCCCTGTAGAACAAGTTGCAGATTTCTGACAATACTCTGATTCAGAGAGAGAGAAAAAGAAGGGAAACAACCCAGGGGATAAGCCAGGCCTTGATAAACGCTGCTGTTAAAAGCCGTGAAGCATCTGGGGGAGGTAAACAATCCTTATACTGCACTCAACTGAACAGCAAACAGGTACAGTGCAGATCTGAAAGCAAAGACTGCTTAAGATCTCACCCTCCTGTATATATAGACAAGGAAATTTCCTCCAGCATCCCACACACTGTGGGATTATTCCTCACTCCTGCCCACAGCCATCCACTCATCTTCACCTGCTGCAGTTGGCTGAGGCACATCTCCCATCCACTGATGTCCCCACAGTTCAAGCTTTCTTGCTGCCCTAACTTTAGATCCAAGCAAGAGTGTTACAGAGCTCCGTTAAGAGTTAGAAAAATAAGGTATTAGAAAAAACAGAAAGAGCACTCTTTTTCTCAAGCGCATAAAAAAAATAAAAACCAAACAAACAAACAAAAAAAATTTCCTCATTTCTTCCCTTGACATTCAGAAGAAAATAACATTATTTACCCATCTAGTCATTCCTGCTTAGGTCTTCTCACGGCTACAATACCCACCCTAAATTACCTCCTCCTCCCTTAATCACAGCAGGATTTCAAGTCACCCTGTGGTACCCCCCTTTACAGACTGGTGGGTGAATCAATTAAATCCCCACAGCTGGCTACCCTGAAAATCCCTGCACTCAGTTCAGACAGCTGTGGACCTCCTCCAGCAAAAGGAAAATCATTAACTCCTTCCCAACCATGTCCTGGACATTGGTTTTATAACTTATTTCATACACCATAATCACCAATCAAGCACTCAAAGCCCTCTAAGCTTGAATAAGCTTAGAAAGCTGAAAAATACCCAAAACACTGTGTTACCTCTGAATATTTTTTTTTTACTGCAGAGACCTAGTCTATTAATTTCCATTAAGAAGCTAAACTTGATAAATAGATAACATTATAAAAAGAAAATGTAATTAGCGTGTAGCCTTGGTAGATGTAAACTTACTGGTACCCAGGAGTAATAGCAGTTTATGTGAAAACTAGAATGTTACCATAATTATGAAAATGAATGTATAATTTATGCACATAATATGGAAAATATGCAAGGTGTGTAGAGGATATGATTATATTGCATTTTCTTGTTTCTATTGATAGATGATAAATCTTTAGAATATGTTGAATCCATGCATTATTCTGCATGATTTTTGGATGCCTGTGATTTCTGATAAAGTTTTTTTTCTTTTGTTTTTAATTAAACTCCATTTTACAACAGCAGCCCTTCGCCTGGTTTATTATGCCAAAGAAGCATATGGAAATATAAACTCTGAGATGTTACTGATTTATTTTGATGTTGGAGCATTTTGCTCTTGTGTAAACATTTCTTGTGACATGAATATGGATAGTTTCAAATCTTGGAAGAGTTCATTACTAAAGGTAGCATATGTTTTTGACTCCTGAACCATGAGGGAAATGAGAACACCCAGCTTGCCAAACAGTAAATTGTAAACAGTTGGTACACCCCTAAGCAAAAGACTGAAATAATTACTGTATCTGTGTTTTAGAGTAGCCAGCTCATTTTTATGTCTCTTTTTTGTTTGTATTTTTTTTTCATTTTGCCGATTTAATGTTTTTCTGCAAGGTTTGTAGATGCAGTCTAAATATATACTTAGGGCCTGCAGCATCATGATTCTGAGTGTGCAGATGTCAGCATGGATTCATGGATTCCCAGATACCCTACAACCACATATAAAAGCCTGGCTGAAAGAGGCAGTCAGCTCTTTTGCTTCCAGATCTACTCATAAAATACATTGGTTTTTTTAACCCAGACTCCATCTTGCACGTACCAGGCTTCTCCAGGCCATTGAGCAGTTCTGAACACTTTCACCACTCTGAGCATGAGAAACAGAGGCCCCTCACAGTTCTGCCACATTACTCAGAACATGGCCAGAGCTGAAGGGCATGAATGTTTATTTTGTGCACCATCTATAGGTTCTTACTGTGATTTCCCAAGGAGCTTGGCATCCTCCTGCCCCTGCCTCTCCTGAAGCTTCCCATAAAAATGGTAGAAGTGTTGCCTGCTGTTGTAGCAGCAAGGTTCAGGGTCATGCTCTTCTCCTCCACACATGCAAATAATGCCCTGGAGAGTGTCCCTTTTCTTCATGAGACAAAAAAAAACAAACCCTAGAAGGACACACAGGTGATTCTTCAGAGACACAGTAGACACCACAGCTTTTAACTGCATGCTGCCTTTCTTCTCCTTACTGACACTTTTTATTGTTCCTGCTGGAGCACCAGCCTGGAATGCCCAGGCTAAAGGATGGGGTTTGGGTATGTTCACTCTGCCCTAGTGCCTCCTTGGACTCTAGGCAAAAAGAACTCATCCATGACTCAGGTGCCATGCTTGCTTTTCCTTCTACCCTGCAAGTCCCAAAAGAATAAAAAGGCATTTCACAGAGTTTTTGAGAGTTTCCTGGTTCAGACACTTTTTGGGTTTTGTGGCCAAATCATTCCTAGCATACCTGGCTTGGATTAGAGGCTTGAACTTGCATTTTCACCACCCCAGGCTGCCTTCCTAACTACCAAATGAGCCAGGTATCTCCCACTTCTCTGCCTCCATGTTCCCTAAATCTCTGTCTTACACATACTCTGAATACTGGCACACCTTCAAACCCCAGTTCTCATAGCAGTGGGGCAACTAATTTAAAACTCTCACTGCAGGGCTTATGGGCCACCAACCATACATGAGTTTTTTCATGGTTTCCATATACACAGTAGAATGTTGGTGCAAAATGCATTATCTCAGCATTTGGAAGGAGCTGAAATAGTGAATGTAGATGAAGAACAGATACAGCTTTAAAGGTAGGAGAGAAAGCTGCCCAGTCACCCAGTTGCAGCCCCATTGTAGGACTGCTTATAAGTTGCATCCAGCACTCCAGGTAAATCTGTCCTGGATGTCACTATTTAAAGATCTGAGGTGCTTATCTGTCTTTGGGGATCTGGGTCAAGTGATTTGCCTCGGTCCATGCAGCAGGTTGGCAGCACAGCCAGGATTAGGAGTCCTGGGTCCTGAGTCATGAATTGCTGCTCTCTCCAGGGCACGGCATTACCTCCTCAGAACACAAACCACACACACCACATTCACTGCAAACCTTGCTTACTGACACAGCATGAATTTAGGGAGACACTACACTATATGTAGTATCACAGGTGTGTGTGGGTGCATACAGTTGAAAAAATCAAAAGCTTGTCCAAAAGTAAGATGTTTGCCTGTGTGTGCTCCAGCCCTGGGGAAGAGGAGAGAAAGAACAGCATGCTAGAGACATGACTGGCAGTGTTTAACACATCAATGGGTTGTCTTGGCAGACACTATGGTAAAGAGCATAATATCAGAGCAGGCACTGAGGCCACACAGCCCTGCCTGGGCTCCTTCTCCCCACTAGCACCACCACTTCACCCAGCCCTTGAGAACCTGGAGTTAGGCTGCTTGACATGAGTTCTCCTCTAGCTAGGCAGCTGCGTGGGTTTGCCCAGCTTTGTGTTACATTGCAAATATTGAATGGAGCACTTGCCAGGAAGCATTATACAGCCTCAGCAAAAGCATAATCAAATCACTTTTTTCTTAAAAAATAAAAGTGATGGTTCAACATTTGGGCCTGGTTTCAGGTTAAGTACTTTTGAAGAAAGGCAAATGGGCTTTAACATTCAGATTTGTAGGAATACACTAAATCAGGCGTGTATAATAAACCTTTCACACAGCTCTAGAAAGAATTCTTTTTGTCCCTACAAGAGTTATATATTTGTTAAATTCATCTCTTGTGTAACGTTATTGTTTTCCAGTGTAGTTACATGAAGGATGAATTAAATCCGTTACCAAATGATTTTTTACAAACAAATAATTGAGTCTTGCTGAATGAGAAATAAATAGACTCTGCTATTTAAAAGCCAAAGTGAGACAAAAACTGCTTCCCATATTAACTCCTTTAAATCTCTTGGGGGGAAAAAAGTGTCAAAGGTCAGGAAATATAACAGAACCCTGCACTGCAAAGTTGCATGCTCTCTCAGCAAAAAGAGGAACTCAAGTACTAGTGAAGGACAAGGAACTGATCAAGCAGCAACAAGTTCATTCTTCCAACATATAAAGAGTAGAGCATAGCTTCTTTGTTCCACATTTGTTCCATGCAGTTATCAACCAGAATTTACTTAGGCTTTCATTCAAGTGTCATTGTGCAGACTTATTCAAAGGGTGTGGGTGGAGCAGTGGCACAGAGATAACTGCCTCATTTCTCCTTCTCTCATCTCCACCTTTGATGGACTCCACTATTAAATGTGATCTCCTTCAAGTTTTTAGGTATAGTAAGATGTAAAGTAGAAGATAAAATAAACATTTTAAGAGAAGTAAGGTATCTGTAAAAGTTCACAAAGTATAGAGTGGCTCATTTGGAAACTCCTCAGAAAGATCCACCATGCTTGTGAATTATGTTATCTGAGTACAGCAGGCTTTATGATACTTTGTAGCTTTTGGACAACAAACCAAAATTCATGCCATGGGTACAGTAAAAGTATAGCTTAAAGAGTGGCTCTAAGAGAGTCTTCACTTCTGTGAATGCTTGGTGATGTTTATTTCTTGAGTCAAACAGCCCTGCTTTAGCTCTTCTGCTCTAGCTGCTCTTCTTGGAAGTTTCAGTATCTCCTCAGCATATTCTAAGATCTTGCAGCAGAAAGCAATTTCCTTTGGTCCATCTGACTAAATACATGGGACAGATTGTGTCACTATTTAGTACATCACAAATGTAAATCACATGTCAGTATAGCCAAGGCAGGCACTGGCAGGTGGGGCAGGAAAGCCTTCCTGAGCACTCCAGAGAAGAGGAGGAGAAAGTAACCTCTAGGGGAAATTGCAAAAGAGCAAGTCATTGCTCCATGTTTGTTCCTCATCATTTGCTCCTCGTGGCAGGAGGAACAAAACTTCTGCCTGTCTCAGATGGGTCCCTTCCCATCCTCACCCTTCTGGGTTCAGCCAGCACTGGCCAACCTCTGGGCCACCTCTGTCTCAAAGCTTCTCTTTGGGAGGATTTTATTTATTTTTGTGATACATATTGTGGAGAAAAATGGTAAAAGCTGGCATAATACAAGTCTACATTTGACTTTTCCTCCAGTTACCACGAAAGTTATCTATCCAGCTCCCTTGAAGGAGGTTTTTATCCTTATTAAAATCAATTGTTCCTTATTCTACCCCCAGGCCTTCTTATTCTTAATTCTCTCTTTTTTTATTACTGTATCTACTCTAAACATCACAGCTCTCCTTGTTCTCCCCTATGTTCTATGTCGGCTTAGTCACAGCTCCTTTCTACTCGGTGTAATTTCCTACAAAATAATTTACCTATCAACTCTAAAGAACACTTGAACATTTGTGTCTCACCAGGGAAGACCAACAGGCCATATCTTACTTTTATGCAACTGCTCCACAGCCCCTTCAAGGCTTTTCTCTCAGAAATCCCTTGAGATCCTCCTGCCTCATCACATAACCTGTTTTCCATTTTATAGGTAGGAAAGTCCAGAGAGGCAAAAGGCACCCAGACAGCAGTATCCAGGTTTTCCAAATCCTTGGATGTGGACTATAAGCTAAGCCACTCTCCTTTCTTTTGTGATTCCCTACACTGCGTGGATGTTCTTCCCCTTTTTTGTGCTGCTGCCTTATCTCCCTCTCCTGGAAATGTCTTTGTTCTTAAATCTCATCTAAAAACTTTCCAATTTCCTTTCCTTTTCTTGTTGTTACACAACTCATTTCCTTTCCATTCTTTTCCTTTCCCTTTTTCCTTCTTCTGTGGCTCTTAAACTCAATCTGTGTTTCAAAAATAATTCTGCTGCTTTTTCTTCTTTATTTCTGATTTTTTTTTATGTTCATGGTAGTCTATCCTCAGAGATTATTTTTTGTCTCATTGAGAGTCACTGTGGCAATCTGCCTAAAACATTCCTTCTTTTCTTTATCTCTCTTTGCAAAGCATTTTGCACTATTTTTTATGGAGGATGCTTTTATATAATTAAACTAGATTCTGATTGTATGGGAAATGAATAGACTATAGTAAGCAAGCTCTGAGGATACTGGAAGCATTATAAGTAACATTTGTTTTTTAACCATCATTATTTTAAAAATAAATAACACAGACATAGCACATTTGAAAGTTTTGGTACACAAAATATCATTTGTGTCCTCATAATGGTGTAAATTAAATTTTGTGCTAGTAGTCCATTTTGAAAAGTCATTCAAAGCAAGTCCTTAAACAAAGGAAGTCCCAGAGAGAAAGAAAGGAGAGGCTTATCTGTATTTAAAGTGCATGTCTGCACTTTCAGAGAATGCAGTAGTTTTCCTCTTCCTAATACTTATTTTTACTTCCACGTCATGCTCCGTTATAGCCTGTCTTTAACATATAATCTTTCATTTATAGGTACTTTTTTTGCTTCAGTGTCACCAACAGAAAAAGAAAATACTACTTAAATCTGTAACAGCTGCATTTGCTTCCCCCAAACCGAAGGCAGTGTAGTTGTGTGAGCCTTCACTATTAAATATTTTCAGCTGCTTATGTGATGTACACATGTGGCAAGTTAGCAAAGTGTTAGCTTGCAGTGCTTCCAGCCAGTCATATATCTTTTTTCTCCATGTGTTGTTGTCTTCTGTCTTATGTACATCAATATAATCTTTACTACCTATCCCCACTTTTTATAATGCACCTAATATAAATCTACCTGAATGTTTGCATAATAGGCAAAAAGATCTCTTAATTTAGAGAGTTAGACAATTAAATGGAGAGCTAAATTTTACAAAATGCCACCAGTATCCAATGTGAAAAAGTATATGAGCGTGATTTGGTTTTGCAAGAAATGGAGGATTTTAGTTTATTATCATGAATTCAGAAATTTCAGAAATAAGACAGTCCCATCAGCTCTCTCACACAAAAAATACTCACATTAGTGTCCTTGGTACCCTAAAAGATATTCACCCTGGCTGAAACACCCCAGAGGAGGGAGGATGATGGGCAGCTGGGAGCACAGGGCTTCTCCAACATTTGGACAAACCTTGGCTCATGCCTCTTTGAGGCACAGGTCAGGTCTGCTACTTACAGTGTCAACTTGGAGCCATTATCATGCCTGCTTTGCACTGATTTAAATCCCTGTGCATCTCTGTAAACCTCAGGGAAAACAGAGCTTGTTCTGGGCAGAGACTGGTAGCCCTGACTGCAGAAATGGGAATGGCCCCAGGAGCTGTGTCCCTCTCCCTGCCACCCACACGGCTGTGACCCACCCACAATGCCTTCAGCAGCACTCTGGGTTTGCATGGTGGCAAAAGAATATTAACAAGAAAGAACAGGGGCAGAAATTACCTTTCTGTCATCCCAACACAGCAGTCCAGCCCCAGGCACACAAGGCTTCTACGGCTGCTACAGAAGGACTGAACCATCCACGTTTTTCCTGACTCTCTTGTTCGGTCTCACAGAGCAATCATACATCCTTCTAGAAACCTGCTCTCAAGAATTTATTTTTTCAACGTATAAAAAGCTTCATTTTCCAGCATTCCCCCCTCAGCAATGATGACAGAGGTTTGGTGGCCGTGCAGGCAGCGAGTGGCCGGGGGCTTTCACCCGGGGCCAGCCGGGTCCCGGAGCTGGTGACACGGATGCCCTGGCCTGCCCCATTGCCTCGTGCCTCTCAGCCCTCACAGAGCTGCTGCTTCCTGCCACAACTCAGCTTTTATCAATTTCTGCTCTTCATATGTGGACCACAGTGAATTTGAATCAACTCCAGCAAAACAAAAAGAGGGAAGCTTTGGATTCCCATATGCAGCGAGATATGGCTTGACCTGTGTGGCCCATGGCTCCTGAGCCTTAATCATGAAAACCCCTTGTGAAGTCAATGTGCAAAGCTCTAGGTAGACTCATTAAGATTTTTCCCCTGTTATTATACCATTAGACAAATCAGTCTTTGACTAATTGAAGTACAGGGTGTACTCTGGGTCACCACTTGTATTATTTCATATATGACTAGAGTCTGGAAAAAGAATGTGCCTCCCTGTAAGTAAACCCCAGCTTGGTCAGAGCTTTTAAATCACTTTCTTTTTAAACTGATCTCTCCAAATAAAGGAAATTTTTAAAAATAAAAGCCATATTGTCACAGCATAAATTAGAATACTTAACATTTCAAACAGAGAAACATGTAAATAAAACAAACATCATGATAATTATCTACAGCATTAAACTATGACATCCAAATTTAGGCTTCTAAATAAAATTACTTGATTATTCACAGGCAGTGCCCAACTGGAAGCTCTGACTTCAGCAGAGAATTATGAGTACAGGGTCCACAGCCATGCATAATTAGGAAACTTAATATCAGTTTAGGACTAAATTTTAATCCTAGGTATTTGAAAATTTTAGCCAATGTATGTGAATATACTAGCTGTATGTGTAAGATTTTGCTTCGATATGCCCAGATACACATCTTCAACAACTCTACAAAAATGTAAATTCAGTCAAGTTTCCCCAGTGGCTTACCATGTTTCTCTTGTTAATAGTGAACAGTTTTGAGAGTTACCCATATGTTTTTTGTCAGTCTCCAGCTTTCTAGGATTACCTGTGTACTGTGTCTTGAATGACACAAATCATAATCTCATAATTTTTACATTGTTGAGTCATTATGTATTGTGCCCATGTGAATGAAGCACCTTAAAAACTGATATTTATGTATTAAATCAAACCAGATCTAGCTTGTGCCTTTCTCCAGCTGCAGGGATCTGAAGGGTGATGGCAGTATTAGTACAGCTGTATGTCAAAACAGCAAGGCTGCTGGGCAGAGAAAGTCACAATTGTACCTCTTGGACACATGTACTGCCTGGTCACTCTGCTTGCCTCTGAGAGCGTCGGGTCTGTAATCATTCAGAATGGACTTTCCAGGCCTGTTTTCTTAGGAACTGCTGGTTCTTAATCTTAAATTTATGGATTCAGTAAAACCATAAAAGCAGCAGAGATAGTTTTGTGATAAGAATTTTTTTTTCCTGTTAATTCAGTTGGCTGTTTCTTCTTGACTTCCAAATGGAAAATATGTAGTCATAAATGTGAAATTAATATGAATTTCAGGACTCGTGTAAGCTCACTGCTCCATATTGAAAAGTCACAGAGGTTCTCTCTCTTTTACTCATTATGGCTCTTAACTAAATATCTCCATGGTTTCCAAAAGGACCTCAGTTCTCTGATGTACATTGAGGGGAACATTCAGCATCAAAGAACAATGGCATTGTCCAGGGTATAAAGGTGCTGTAAATATCACTCTTGCCAACACAATATTTCCACAGAGGTATCTAAATTCATACAATGACCTGTATGTATGTCCCATTATGTCAACATCTGTGGTAAGCTGAGGCCAAAATTTTCAAAAATTACTAATGCTTATGAGTGGTTTTGCACTGACAGAGAGGGCTCAAAAGATGCCTGTTCCTAAATTCTTTAAATCAATACTAACTTGGTCACCTCAGATCTTCAGGATCCCAAAACTAACCCCTCTTTGCAGTTTTGGGAAAAGTGGCATGGTTGCAAGGCATCTCTGGCTTTTTGAAACATTCACTCATGGCACCAAAAGCACCCGTGCTAAGATGTGGGGCATGTGGGATGTGGAGCCCACACAGAGGGTTTCCAGTGGTCATCTGTGCCATCAGCTTTCTGGAAGAGATTTAATTCAAACAGCAGCGTCTCTACCCCACAACTGGCTGGCCAAAATCTTTTTGAAGGAGAGGAGATCAGTTGATCTATACATAGTGAGTAATTATATTAAAATTTTCATGTGTATTTTCAAACGCCACCAAAACCATTTTTGAAACATTTGGATTTGATGTAAATCTTACAGACATTTGCTGAACCTGTAAATTTTAAGATAGAATTATTAAAATAACTCCCAAATTTTATTAGGACAGTCCAGCATTTTTGGTGATCAAATTCTGCCTTTTTTTTTTTTTTATCTTTACATTCTATATCATTAAAAATAATTGTTACTCTTCTAAATTGCAGATGGGATCATGGTTTCATTGTGCTAAGTGCTAAATATTCAGAAGAGACGGTCTCTGCTCCAAGGAGGTTGCTGGTTTAAGAGACAAAAAAAGAGAATCCAGATGGGGAAATGTGATATAGCATACAAGCACAGTGGTTAAGGTGATGATAGCTTCACATCTTAGCCAAGAGCCTGCAAACTGCACAGAACTGGTTGATATCCACACCCATACAGTAACCCATTGATTCCAGTGGGGCTCTGACAGGCAGCCAGAGCTTCCTTGAAAGTGCTAATGCCAAAACAGAGGTGTATGAATTCCTTCTCTAGGGCTTTTTCCCCTTCTGTTTTATTAATTCTATCTGTTTTGGTTTGGTTTTTTTTACTTTTTGCTACTTTCAGTTTTATCCTCCACGCAGACTTTTAAATCAGCCTAGACTGTCTCTGTTTCCATATGTAATTAAAAGTGTCTAATGTAACATTTACTTTTTTAATTACAAAAAATAAAATCAGTTTTCAATTTTAATTGTCAAACCTTTCTTTTATTTTTCAATTAATTACATCACAGCTAGTTATACATTGTGAAGTCTTCTTCTTTTACTGTTTAATGCCATCCTCCTCAAATCTCTGAGATACTTAAAACTTCTAGTTCTTGTTCCCTCCCCCTTGTCAAATTCTCAGAGAATCAAATTAGTTCTTCTACAGTCAGCACAATGTCCTGATTATCATTACATTGTCTAATTTAATCTTTACTAACCCATTCAGCGATATGAATTCCAAAATAATGTACTATATGAAAAATAGTGTGAAAATAAACTATCTAGTAATGATTAGAACTCCTGCTGATTGCCTGGCTTTATGCGAAATGATGGCAATCACATGTTCAAAGCATGCCAACTGAAGTGTGGCTACCACACTTAGCAGTTTGGTTTCTCATGTGACAGAAGTATGAAATGCAGCACAGAGCCTTTCTGTGGCTGCGCAGCCGTCTGTGCTGCTTAATGAGAAAGCTGTGTCAGAACTTACAGCCAGGGTGGATCTTTCATGTAGTGACAGGTAAGCAAAGAAACATGAGAGGACAAGGTTTTCTGGAGGAAAGAGAGCAAGCTGTTTGCTCCTGTGAGAAAGTTTGTTACTGAACAAAGGCTGGTTAAACCAAGCTGATCCAGGGTTGCTGTGTATCAGCCCCAGCCTAGAAGGGTCAGACACCTTTTCATGGATGCATTAACACAATATAAGTTGAAGAAATTAAATGACTTTGTACTTAAAATGTGCACACATCTGTATCAGTTTCACCACAGATGCCTCAAAGAAAAAAGTTATTCTTTTTCTGTGGCATTACCTTTGGTCCTCTGTATAAATCTTGCTGCAACCCATCTTGCACCATTCATGGAGCTTTGCATGGCGCAGACTGAAAGATGATTCATGGCAACTCCGTGAATTTCCTTCACAAGGAAAGAGCTCTCTGAAGGGTGGGCTTTGGGGTTGCAGGCTTTCACTTTTCTCTGGTTCTAAAATGGCAAATATGCAACATCAAGTGTATACACCAACAAAGACTGCACAAGAGATGCACTTTTTTCTTGGGAGGGAAGATAAGTTTTGGTATGTTTCTTACTTCCAGTAGAAGCTCAAAGTTGACTTTTTAGTTGCTGTATCTCTGTCAGACAGGAGTTGTAATTTTGGTGAGATTACAAGGTCGAATATTCCTTCTGTCAGTTAATGTCCTTTTGTCAACATGGCTTTCCTACCTGGGGAACCAGCAGAAGGTGTGCTGACAAAATACACTTTTGCCTACATACAACAAAAATATTTGTCTACTTGAGGAAGGTCTGCTAACAAAGCATTGTACAGGTAGACAAATCCTTGAGCTAACTCTCAAGAAATTTCTGCCTTTGCAAAGAGGAATTTCTTCTGCTTGTTGATACTCCTGTTGCTCCTCAGGAGTTGCTCTAGGTACAACTTCTCTCCTAGAGATTAAAGTGAGTATAAGTGCACTCTGGGGTTGGACTGATAACTAAAGATCATCAGGTAATGTATTTCAACTTTTCTATTTCTATAGAACAGTCAGGACTCAAGAAGCAAAAAAGAAGTCTCATATACATAGGTGATTGTAAGATGTTCCCATATTGATACTAAAGTACCTATACCTGGGTTAGGTGTTGACCCTGTACAAAGCACAGCCTATTCCACCTGTCTGGCAAGCCTCAGAAGCTGCCATTTCTGAACAGAGAAAGGCCCACTGAAATTCTCCAGGAACAACTTTTCCAGCAATTGACCATGCAATGAACTGCAGGAGCACAGCCCACAAATACCAGGAGAAATCTGTATTTATACAATGTGTTTCATAGCCACTACTAGGTAATTCAGTTTATGTGTTTGTGAAACAAGTATAAATATCATGGTACAGGCAGGAAAATAAGAGGCAAGTGTTATGTATTTGATATACCTCATGTTGCAAGATTATTCAAACCTCCTACAATTTGAGTTTATCTTATTGGTATAGTTATATATTCTTGACCACTGGCTTTACACCATACTTTAAAATCAATTTTATAGCTTCTATATTAGAGTACTACATCTTGCTTACGGGTTGGGAAAGACACAATATTTATCTAACCAACTCTAATTTACAGCTTTCTGAGCCAATTCTCTTGTTGCTAGAATAATTCTTGGTTCTGCACAAAGATCTTCAAGAGCAGACTAGGCTTCAGCCATGCAACTCTCATTAAAAGCAGCTGGGACAGTAAGTCCTCCTGTGACTAAAATTCAGGAGTTTGCTAGAAAAGTGCCTCTCAGTGTCTGTGACTGATCAGTCTCATCTGGGACAGCACAGTCCAGGTAACTATGGGGGACACATTTTCATTAAGGTGTAAATTAGTCACCTTTCTGGAAAGTGACACTATCACATTGGCATAAAATAGGGCACCTTTAGATGCCTCCAAGCAGCAATATTATTTTGCACAGTGCATGTGGAAGTAACTCCCTCTCCTCATAGATAACCCTGACCATGCCAAGGCTCTTCCTGCGCTCAGAGAATGAACTGGAAAAAGAAATATGACAACTATTGTAAAATACTATTCAAGCCAAAATTCCCTAACACTTTCATAGGAATATACATCTTTGCATAACTGAGGGTTTAGTCTGCAATTGTATGAGTCCTTCAGTAAATAGTGCAAATGGCCATTTTTAAAAGGTATTTAAATTATTTGATGCAATGAGTTGGGAATCTAAGTATGCTTTAAAATCCTGCCTAAATTCTAGTGTATCCACCATGTGTGGGTTCATTCATTAATTTGAAATGTGCTCACAGCCTGCATTTCTACAGGGCAGGATTTGGGATGTACTGCAACAGGGATTACATGTTTGAATGTTCTGAAAGTGGCATCCAGGTTTTCATGTCATAAGTTTTGTTAAGGTTACTGTACCTTTATATTTTCTCAAAAGTAATATTCCACTGGGCAGTCATATCATTTTCTGTGGCCTCTGTTGGCCCTTTTTCCCAGGGTGTACATTTATAACCCAAGGTTATAAACAATTACTACAATCTAATTTTCAATACTAAGGAAAAGGATATGCTTGATTTGTCTCTAAAGTAGGTTACAAAAAAATGAACATGTGAGCTTTGACTGAACAGAAGGTTGAGCTAACCTGTGATATTTTCCAAATGTCAAAAAACATTGTTGGCTAGTAAGTTTGGTATAGTGTAGCTATTAATTTCAATGGGATTATGCCACAATAGAATCCTCTCAGTAATTTTGAATATGTTTTCACAAAATTATCCCAGCAGCTAAAAGAATGAATCCTATTTTGTTCCTACAAAACCTTGTCCAAAATTAATTTCTGTGCATAATTTATTGTACTTATCAAAATTCTGAACTTAATTTACCTATAAATATTGAAACATATACTTCCATTTTTAATTTCTAGTATATTATTGAAAAATGACGTCAAGTCAAATATCCAGAACAATAACTGATATAACTGGGGAAGTTCTGTCAAGATCAATAGTTATGCTGATTAACCCCAGCTGAGGATCTGGCCCAATAAATAGCTAACTACATAATGAGCAAAATAATTCACTCTGCTATTAATTAGAAAAAGAACTAACGAACCCTTAATCCGAGTGCTGGGGCTTGCAGAGGGTGTTCCACAGCACGTACACACTTGTGGGCAATTTGGGAGCGGATCAATGTGTCAAGTTGTGGAGTTCCCACATTTCTCTGTTCTCGGCTCTAAACCCTTTGCATATTTTGGGAGTAAAGGAGGAGTCTACATTTTTTGCAGATGCTGGAAGCATGCCAGATCCTCCTATTACAAATATTTCTACATACTGCCAAATGCTCCCATTGGGAATACTCCTTGTATCCCCATAACTACTGGTTTTGCTCAGTCCATTACTCAATAAAACTAGCCACTACTCCAGCTGGAATAGTCTGGTCTGAGAAAAAGGGCACCAGAAATTCAAATACATCTAGCTGGAGAAACTGGGCTGTTAATAGATCCAGCAAGCTGAGATTTATTACAAAATTTTTGCATTAAGAGGAAATATAAAGCACTGCCTCACAGGTGCAAATACATTTTTCTAATGTAAAAAAAATGCTTTACTAAGGATCGTGTCATTACATAACTTGAAATTATAACAGTATTTAAAAGTATGACATGAGAGAAATGGTCTAGTGATAATAGTTATATTTTCTTTTAGAGCTGTATTTTCATCTATCACTGACTTCAGTGGGGCCAAGAGTTCAGCTCTGATGTCCTAATGATTTGGGAAAAATTGGAAGTATCTAAGTGTCTCAGAAATTTTATTTTCTACCTTTGAGCAGTACTTGAGATCAAGCATGTTTTCCCTGTTAAGTCTGAAAGAAAGAGAATTCATGTATTTGCTGCCTTCTACTTTCTACATGCAATTTTTCTATTTTCTTATCATTCTGTAACAATGAAAGATGCCACATTAGTGCATAGAGCCTTAATCTTAACCTGTCAGATGCATTCATTCCTTTCACTGTAAAAATTGCATTTCACATTTTCTTTCCTGAGACCCCAAATTTGCAAACACTTAAGCATGTGCTTAATGTTAAGTCTCATTTGGTACAGAATGGGAAAGCAATGAACTGCACTTAAGAGGCACCAGTGTTCCACTAAAATATCTTATAGCTGTTTTTCTAGACTATATTTAATTATTTTAATACCAAATTGAACTGTTTCATCTCATCTCCAATATACCAGAGAAATCTTGAAGCTGCTCTTTAGGCTTCTTTTGATTTGATGAACGTTTTCTGGTTTTGAGAATTCCTTCGAACTACCCAATGATTTAATGGTAGCTCTTTTTCCTCTAGCCTAGCATCGAAGCCAGTACCATCCCACATTAAAGGCAATGAAAATAGACTAGGCTGATTTGCAATAAAAATATTTATATTTAATATTAGTATTTCTGTAGTAGGTCACTAAAGGAATAATAAAAATGGTAGGCTGTTGTTACTGCCTTAAAAAACGGGATTTTTATTTAAGCAAATCATGTCAGTGTCTGAAGCCTACTGGATTATCTTCTAACATATGGTAAGTATTGGTTATGTGGTGTGCTGGCTTGCATTTCATTGTTGGAAAAGCATAGAAAACTGATTTTAGTATGCCTTTGCTCTTAGCAGCAGGGTATAATCATTTTTAAAAGAAATTATGGAATCAAGCATTAGCATACTGTGTAAATTTAGGATTTATGGAAGGATGTCATATATCACACACATATATTGCTTTGGGATGCTTAGGAAATCTTCACTACCACATGTCAGTGTTTTGTAGTTGTTTAAAGTGGTAACTAAGCACATGCAAAAAGATAGCAATGCTAGGATAGTCTGCAAAAAAAATTACATTGTTAAGTATTTAATAAACATACCGAAACATTAATGTATTATCCATTTTACAACCACTGAACTTTAAAGAATTTCTTTCTGTGAATGCGTCAGTTATCATTATCCCCGAGGGTATTAGCTAAGCCCCACGTATTCAGCCCTTGCAACCTTGCCATTCTTACAGGATTTGCTTCAGGTGCCTGGAGGTGGGAGGATGTGGGTGGAAGTCGGGGATCTTGCACCCACAGGAGAGGAAACCAGCACTTCTCACCCCCTTATGTCCCCTATGTTCCTCCACGATGGGTTGTCCTCCACTTTCCTCCCTGTGAAGGGAATGAGCTGCAGCAGCAGGAGATGCCGTCCCCACACACCTCCGAGGTGCAGGATGGGCACAGGAGCTGTTCCCTGGGAGAGGAGCCCTGCCCTGGCACCAGCACTGCTGGACCTCCTGAAAGAATAGCCTGCACATCTTCACTCTAAACGGGAATTCCAAATTGCAATTGAAAGGTGAGGGGAAAGTACCCAGTACATACTTGCCAGTTCATGCTTACTGCTGAGGGTAGGCTTGACTTTACCCTTCACTTTAGATTTCAGCGGCTTAATTAATCTACTAACATCAAAAGGAAAATAATCTGTTCCAAGCAGTCCTTCTAAAGACTTGGTGCTTTGAACCTTCATTTCAAAATCGATCTTGCCTCTATCAAAACGAATGTAAAACTCAGAGACGAGAAGAAGCCTTTCCTGTGACCCTCCACCACTGTCACTTTTGTTCCACCAGACCTCTGCAAGGTGCCCATTTGATTGCTGCTATTTATTCTGTACCTTTGTCTAAATAAGGCTCTAAGTATGTTACTCATCCATACAGAGAGAGAGAAGCCACAAAGCACCACACTGGGGGGGTTGAAGGGTATGGGCTGTCACGGACCTGTTCTGCCAGTATGGCTGTACAGAGAGTGGTCATGAGGTCACTGTGGTGGCAGGACCTGGCAGCAAACTGTGAAGAGAGGGCAGGAAGTCGGGGTAGCCCCTTTTTACGTTGCCCTGTGGCCCATGCTGTGCCAATGACACCGGGCTGCCTGTGTAAGACACTGGGCAGTGACTGGCCAAAGTCCTCTGAGCTCACAGACCTCTTGGTGGTCAAGGGCCAGGCAGAAGAAGGCCCTGAGGAGTAAGGAGCACTATGAGTGCCTGGAGACAGACCACAGGCACAGAGGAGATGGGAGGAGAGGGCAGAGGATCTGGACTGCCCAAGGCTCCTCCATTTAGAGACCAATGGAGCTGCTATTGATGCAAACAATGGTGAAAAGCCATTTAGGAGAGACCATGTGTTCGTGTGACAACTGTCCAAAGGTGATGGCCTAAGAATAAGACATCTTGACATTTCACTAGAGGCCATCCCTGGCTTCCTGCCCTCAGTTAGGTACTTGCTTGGTGGGAGGCAGAAAAGTAAAGCAAGAAACAAAATGCTGGTACACCAGAGCTCTTAAAATTTAAACTGCTCTCTGCTCATGAAAGGAAAAGACAGAGCCAGAACCAGTATCAATTATTTTAAATTATAACATACAATGCCAGAGTAGGCAATCACATCAGCCACTCGTACAAGCTGCTTCAAAGTACAGCTTGAAGCACAAGACTCCCGTCCCACATGACTGGCTCAGTGCATTGACAAGGGATATAACTCGTATTTGCAAATATTCTGCAAACCTAACGTAGCCTGTGACCTATTGCTTAGAAGTGTTCCTGCAAAAACCTTGTTAATCTGTAATAACCTACAGAAATCCCGATTTCTGTATTGCTCCATAGCCCGGATTCTCCAAGGTCTGCCGTGCATAAGATGTTTTGTTTCTTCTTGTTCCCCTGATCTGGCCCCTGGTTCCCCACTGGTGTTTTGCAAAGCCTGGGGACCTTGAAGGGGGAGCTGACTGCCTCTGCCCAGGTGTCCACTAGGGCAGTGCCAGGGAATGGCTCTCTGACCCATTAAATCATTTTGAAAACGCAGTTATATCTAATTAGTGTTTAGCATTGGCTGTCGTCAGTGTTTGCATTGGTTTGCTTCCATGAAGTGAGATTTCTGGGTTATTTATTACTGATAATATGTTCCACCACGCTTTGACAGTCACCTTATGCTCTGCCAGTTTGGGGGTTTTTATCAATTACCCTGATTTCATGTACGCCTCTGATGTTTATCTACAAATTCTTCTCACTACATCCTCTCAAGACAGGAACTTGTCCTTGTTTCCCAGATGGATTGTAAGGGCTGGACTGTAGAATAACTGCACAAGGAACAAGGGATTTGTTTACAAACAGCTTGACAGGGTTAGTTTATCCAAACACACAAGCTATCCAAATTTCAAGTAAAAGAGACCTCTTGTACTGAAGGAGAGTAAAGAAAAGCTGTGGCTCGTGATCAGGTTTATATTTGCATTTTCCATCAAGGGGTTATTTGATCCCCTCTGCAGGGAGCATTTACTTGAAAGATGGGTCTCAGCCACAAAATGTAAATTCCATTTCACTCTCCCCAAAAGTCTGCTGTTATTCAGAATGTCCAAGTTTTGGTCCTCCTCTGTGCCAAACTTAGTGGAACTAGAGAACTTCCCTCACATTTCAGGTGTCTCTTTAATATACACTCTTCTCTTTCACTGCTAATCGTGTCTCAGCCTCTTGCTCACATGTGACAATGTCAGCTCAAGCATGCACAATGAACTCATAATTCAAAATTACTTGGCTTAAAAATACAAAACTGCAAATTAATACTGAAATACAATATTCACGTATATGTTATTCAGTAATGTACACTGTGATTTAATTTCTACTACTGTCAAATATTTTGAATTGTTAAACAAGTGATACCCATTGGACATTTTATTCGTTCTAGACATGTTTTGACATTTTGGATCAAAACATTTTTTAGTATGATTAGCTATCTTTCTTAGCAATTGTTTTCTTGTGTGTAGCATAAACTAAGAACACTTTATCAGCTATGGCGAATTATCCTTTCTGACTCAGAATTGCAGAAGTATATGAAATTTGCATATTCAACAATTCTCTAGAAATTTTCTAGAAAATAATATTTATGACTCATTAAGAACTAAAGGGTGTTGTGTCTTGACATTATGAAGGGCTGGGATGTTATGAACACAGACTTCCACCAAAAAAAAAATACATTAGAATTAAGATTTTAAAAAATTAGATTTGACTGAAGCCACCAAGGTTGCCAGCAAGCCAGTGCTATGAGTGAATTGTGCAACTGGATTACATCAGTTAGTCCCAAAACTGAACATTAATTAAGCTTTTACTAATATTAGTTCATACAATTGCATTCTCTTACAAAAAAGCAATATTTTAAGGATGAACAGCAACACATTTTCAATTTCCTTGTAGACATAAAGACAGTCAGAACCCGGAGTGCAAGGCATTTAGTAGTGTAATCAGTTCATTGTTCTTATTTTCCTGGAGCTCTAGTAACAGTTTATTTTTACTTTTTTATATCCTTATCTAATAATGTTTGTTCAACTGCTGTTATATGATCTACAGTGAACACTTCAAAGAGATGAGGGGAGAAGAAAAGGGGTGCATGGGAAAAAAGCAGTTAAATCATAGTCATGTAGGTAACCACTGTTATCAAATACTTTATTTCACCATTTTTTATTGGAGTTTTCAAATGGTTCAAACATGCATTTAACCATAAGTGAAGTGTTCATAACCACCTCCCAACAAAGCTGATTTTAAAACATGAATATATGAACATAAACTTTTGGGGTCAGCTGGGACCTGAGTCCCAAACTCCGTTCTTGCCCACTTTGCAATGGGGCCGAGCTCAGTGAGTTGTGCTTTGCTTTCCCTGGGGACAAATGAGAGCTACCACAGACACCTGCAGGAGCAGGACTGGCTTCTCTGGGATACCCCAGGAGGGATCTGGGGTCCTGCATGGGGGGAGCTGATGTCTGCCACTGCAGGGAGGGACAGGGACATGGTGCTTCAGAGAGACAGACCCTGATTTCCACATTATCCTGCCAAGCTCCAAAAAGTTTTCTGCCTCAGTCAACCTCCTTCTATACAGGGACATATTTTTCTACATCACAACACTGAAGATTTCAATCTTAAATATTCTTTTGTGTAAAAAAAAAAAGTCTACACTGATTATGTTTTCCAGGATCTCATTTTCCCATATATATTAATACCATGCCTCACATTTCAGTGACTTTTATTCAAACTTACTACAGTTGAGTTGCAAAATGTTGTCTTTGTCCTTAAGACCATGACAGAGAACTTTATCTGCATTCAGATGCCTACTGGTTTGTGGTATTTCAATAATAAAACAGCAGGATTGAAGGCTCATGATGAGAAATCTGACTAATTACCTGTTAGATGATAGATGGTTGTAACTCGGCAGTGCCAGTCACTGAAAACAAAACACTTCTAGATATCAATCAGCTTCCTGACAAATTCAATTTCCATCACATTCAGTGGACAATAAATGTGAATTTTACCTCAGCAGCTACATAGCTTTGACTTTTAACTTTCCAATATGCATAATGATGTTTTAATAAAGTAGAGATTTCTTTTAAGTAAATTAGTATTTAAATACCTGACATATTTGTATTTCAGGCTCAAAGCTGGTGGAAATAATTAATGTTGTACATTTGTTTTGTGTTCTAATGCAGACAGCAAAGGTGTATTTAATAGCAGTATTTTTGTTTTCTCCATATATTCTTGTTTAAGAGCAATTATTTACAATGCTCGTAATGGAGGTATTTACCCTCTTTTTCTAGCACCTTATCCATCAGTGAGTTGATGGGTGCAGATTCTCCATATGACTCAAAAAGCAAAATATCCAACTATCACCATTGCATACCAGCATGTGGGCCAAGTTAAAACAAAGAGGGATTGCAGAGTGGAAATTGAATACGGACTTGAAGAAGCACCTCTCTTTCTTTTCACATAGGGACTAATTGCATTGTCAACATCTGGAAGTTGTGGATAAGCTTGTCCACTTCAGAATGAATCTGAGTCCACTTACTCTGTTATAAATCAGAAGAGATCAATCACAGTGTGTCTAATATCCATGTCAAGAGTATGATAGGAAAATTAGGCTCTAGAGGTCATCAATCCCTTGGGCACAATAAACTGAAAGCAAAGAGGAAACATGAACATTGTCCCAAAATTATGGGGGATGTGCATCCTGGTATCACTGCAACTGATCACCCTGCCCTGTGCATCATAGCAGACAAGAGCAGGCTCTGTCTCAAACTTCTGAAATCTTCATGTCTCATGGGGTACAAATTCCAACCAAATTATTTATCTCTGCCTTTTGTCAAGTGGCATCCACACAACAAAAAGAAGGGCAGCAAAATTACATTTATATTTGTTTTAGAGCACTGTGCTTCTCCTATTTTATTTCACTTCATAAAAAAATGAAAAAAAAAGAAAAATAAATAAGATCAAGCCTTAATGCAATTGTCCTTCTTGGAGGAGCCATTGCAATGTGCTCCGTCAGCTGCCGGGGCAAAGCGAAGCGCTGAGGACCCACCACAGGTGTCTGCCCGGCCCTCGGTGCAGGAGCTGCAGGGAGCTTTGTCCTTGGGAAATGGGAAAATTATTAAGCAGGTAACATCTGGGACTTGCTTCTCTGAGGCAACATCAGGGAGAGATAACTCTGTTAGTGTCAGCGACGGCCGAGGGTTTCCAGGGCTGGCCACTGCTCTGTGCTGGATGTGGTTGATTGGCAGGTGCTGGGACCAGCTCTGCCTGCTCATTTCTCCCAACCAGAAGCAGCCTCTGCCTTTATCCAGAGCTCCCCACACCAGCCCCTTTCCAGCAGGGTCTCAGGCTTCTGCTGGAGCAGGGGTGGGCAGGAGACACTGGGGTGACCCTGGTGTGAGCCAGCTGCTGGGCTTGGGGAGCTCTGTGCCAGAGATGAGAGCTATGAAAAAAACTCAGGAGTGAAAAGGCTGACAATTTTCCATGGAGTCAGTTTACTCAGGAAACACCCTAAAGCACCATTTCTTCTGAACCTGAGTTTCTTTCCCAGGTCCTGCCTCAGCCCATGAGCACTGGCCATGGCGTGCAAGTTTCCCAGGCAGTGCAGGTCACACACATGTGGCTCAGGTCTGGCCTTGTGGCATTACATTGGCTTTATATTGGAAGCTGCAGCAAATTTGCCCTCCAAAGCACATCCCTCTCTGCAGCCTGGCATTTTGCAAGTAATTCTTGTTTTCCGATTTGCAGAAATACACATTGTTTTTTTCTGAATTTGCAGGACCTATTTCTACTTTGTTTTAGGAAAGATTCTCAATAGTACTGCCAGAGTTTGTCTCTGATTTTGTACAGTCAGGATATCACTGTAAAAGGTGCCAATATATCTATGAATAAGAGGTTTAGTGCATCACTGAAAAATTACATTCTTAAACACAGGTTATTAAAGATTATGTCACCAATCTGCATGCATGCACATACATATCCATATATTAAAAAAATATGCCAGTAATCAATTTAGAATAGCTTATTTTATTATTTCTTGTGGAAACAATAATGGTTGTATCAACAAATTCTTCTGTTTCTGATTCTGATAATGAATTGCCAGGCTCACATTTATATACGACTTTTCATTAGAGATGTACTGAGGACTCTGTAATGATTTTTTTCTTAATCAAACCACTGTACAGAAGAGATCTACTTAGGCTTTTCTTAAAGCAGCCTGACATCAAAAGATTTCAAAAGGACAAAGGCTGCTTTTAAAAGCTAACATACTATTTATGATTTCAAATGGCAGAGGTATGATTTAGCCTGCTTTATTACAGATGTTATAAATGATGTTTCACATAAGAATATTATTCTCTTATTGCTTTCCAGGTAGAGTTTCCACTGGCTTCATTAAAGGCCTGAATGTAAAACAGCTGCAGAACCATGAATTGGGTCCATGAATTGGCAAGTGAAATTGTCCCCTTTTCTTTTTTAAATCATTTGACGTGGCAACATAGCAGCTATTTAATTACACTCATGCAAGAACAATAAATAAAAGTCCTGTGACCTTTTGTTTCAATAAAATAAAATCTACTTATTCTTTTTAACTAAAATGTCATTTCCCATTTATTTTCCCCCAATGTGGTTGCCAGTGTCCAATTTTTAGGCTCAGTGCACAACAGTGATAAGGTCAAAACCTGAGACAGGGTGATGTGATTAGCCCTGTCCTGGGCTACCTCATAAACATGTCTGCCACACAGCACATGCTCTGTCATGCAAGAAAAATTGTTTACAAAAGGGTTCAACCAAACAGAGTTGTATGAACATGCAAAGGACTTCTTACAGTCTTCTCTCAACTGATTTTTACAAGTGGGATGGGGGAGACGGGCAGGGGAATTTTAAAATGGGTAAATAGAAGATAAAACTGGACACTGTGGAAAATCAAAAATTGAGGTGGGTGGTCTGGCAGCTCAAATAACTGTTGCAGACGACCCCACGAAGCCAAGGTGTGATTCACCAATCCCAGAAGACTTGCAATATGTGATATTTTCCCTGCTTCGGAACAGGCAGTAACCCAAACAAAACCTGACCTGATGAGGTTTGGTTCACAGAGGTCTCATCTCTCCATGAGAATAAGTGGAATTACAAGCATAAGTACCAAGCACTAATATGGCACCATAGCCAGGGACTTTATTTATCATGCAGAGAGTGAAAACAAAGCTTTCCACTAGATTTATTGATAAAAGAGAACAGAAGAATCTGGTATGGACAAACTCCATGTTCCCCACATCTCAACTGCCAGGACTTCCTGCCCCCAGGCATAGATATATTTATCTGGTTATAATTCAGTAAAGTTGTGTGATTTCAAGCCATTCCAAACAAACAAAATATCTAGGATATCATTCAAAGATGTCCTGACAATGCAATATTTCCCCTTTCAGAGGAAAATAAAAAATAGAGATGCAAATTAAATGCTCTCACAAAGAGAAGTTCTTCTCCTCAGAAATTGTTTTTATTAATTTTATTTTTTAAACAGCTTAAGGACTGTAAAAATTAAAATTATGACAGTTTTATCTGTATGAAATTATTATAGCATGTACTATCTCACGGGAGGAGAGAGAAAAACATATGGAATATATATATATATTCAGAGCTTGATTGTGCTGTTTCTTTGTATTCAAAGGCCTCTTTGACTTCACTGGAAATTTTACATATGTGACAGTTGCAGAAATGAGTCCTCAAATTGTACAGAAATCAAATTTCCATGTTAAAGAGACCCTGTTTCTAATTTCACTTGGAGAAATCACAGTTTTTCATATGAACCCCATCTCATTATTTTTCCAGCCTTTCTAAACATTGGTGCTTTTTATAAGTGAGGGGCATTGGGGAGAACAAAAAGACATAGAAAGAAAAAGAAGACTTTATGTGTACCAGGGGATAAATATGTTACTGGAACAAGTGTTTGGTGTTGAGTGTACTGTCAGGAGTAAAGAGAAACATGGATAATACCATTAGCGCCCCAGTGTTCAAAATAAAATATTAATGGCAGCATTTCCTGAGAAATTAAATTACTAGAGAAAAAAAGTCTCAAAAATATGCATTCTGCCGCCTTGTTGAAAGCCCTCACACAAATTATGGTCAAATTAATATCCTTTTGTCTTTAGCACACATAGTTTATGACCTTGAGAGATGTTCTCATGTAAATGTCTGAGGTTTTCCTGTTCTGAGATGGTCATATTCTGCACACACTCACTGGCCAAGGGAAAGAGCATCACCATTAGCTACCTTTGAATGGATGAAATTCAGTTGTTTGTTTGCAGGAGTCATAAGATCATGTAGGGTCTGTTTAGCCTGTACTTAAACCTCCAAAATTGTTTGACTTTAGTCATTCTTGACTTAATGGCATTGATGCTGACCAGTCCAGTTTGTCCCAGCTACACTGATGAACAGTCAGACTCAGCTCATGAAAAAAGTGCTCTTTTTGCTACAACACTTTACAATTTCTTTAAGGTTCTTATTCAACCATTAGCAGTGACTCACTGGTTGTTAGATAACTGCAGCTCTCACTAAACTGAAAATAAAAAAATCGAGATCCATTCTCACAGAGGTCCTCCATATGTGACAAATACTGGCTGCTATGCTTCTAAGAAGACTATAATTATCTAAAATATAATTCATTATGTCAAGTCTCCAATGCACACTATATTATCAACAGGAGTAAAAAAAATTATTTCTAGATCATGACTATTTCAAAAAGATTGTTTCTTGAAGTAAAGAAGGGAAATATTATGACTCATGCCTATCAATTTTCTATTTCCTATATTCATTTTTATCTGAAAAAAAAAGGGAAAAAGAAAAAAATTCAATGTCCTGCCAATAAGTTGAAATTTTTAGCATGTTTTATATGCACTAAAATCATGTTTCAAGTAGGTTAATAATACCCCACCAGCCACAGAAACAGTGGAGAACACAACCTTCCTTTGCCCTGACTGTGATACAGGAAAAGGCTTGCTCCTGCTGAGACTGTGAGGGGGCTGAAACTTTCCTTTCTCTAATAAGGTCACGAAGAAACACAGATATTTGGGGCATAAACCTGCATTCAGTTGAATACTGTCAAATGAGAAAAATCTGTGTGAGCGCTTCACACGGCGCTCAGCATCTTGTCCAACGCTGGTACACTGACTCCAGGTCAGGCCAAGTGCATCTCTCCTACCTGAGTCTTCACAAGAAGACTATCCCTAACACTGTTCTTAATAAAATTATATCATTAAGTATTTTCCACAGTCATAAATAATTTTTGCAGCAAGGTTTTTCCCACTTCTCCCTGTTTTCTGATATAATCCATTCTGCTAAATTTTTGCAGAATTGAGGGAAGCATGGTTAAACCTAAGATCCCACAGCAGTATAATAAATATTCTTCAGTACTACATTTCTCTTTATGTACTTCTCAAGCTTCAAAACAGCTAAATGACACAAATTTGTTACAGTGGTAACAGCAACACAATTATGGTTAGTGGCCTGTCGCTGCTACCATCCAAACTTCAGCTTACAATAATACAAAACTCTTGACAGGCCATTCATGGATCAAACTTAAAATATAAGGAAAAAAAAAAGAGAAATGGTTTTAAAAACTGAGAGTTTATGGAACTGCCAGATGACAAGCTAGTATACGGAAGAGAAAATTAAATATACAGAGGAAAAAATCAAAACCGACCATGCACTTTGCAGATACGTTTTATACACGCACAAAATATTTACCTTGACACTTTTAAAAATCAGTACTTTTCTTAAAGAATTGGCAAGAAATTAAGACCCTGAGGGGATGTTCTTCTCCATGCCAGAGGCTCAAACTAGCTCAGGAGAAGCAGAAGTTCATCCTGCAGATGTGAAAGGAATGATTTCTGCCCAGGTGGGCAGCAGGCAGCTACTGGTGCTGGAGGTGAACATCTCGAAGGGGAGCCCAGGAATAAATCCTCCTGGAAGGCTACAGGCACCTAATAGAGAAGCTTCCACTCCCTGATCCATCACTAGATATTACACCATAAATGTAAAACATACAATTTTGTGTTCTTCATGGTCTGGGTTTGATGTATGGAGCAGGAAAGGAAGAGGAAGGAGTGGAGTAAAGGAGCAGAAGAGAGATTTCTTCCAGTGAGTGGCCAAGGACACTCAAGTCAGGCTTCTGCTCTACCCTGCCCAACATGAGTTTCTCTCTCTTCCTCAGCTCTTTGAAAGCCAAAAGAGGAGAGCAACAAGCCCAGCTGCAGTGACCTTTCCAAGGTCACAGCCAGTCCTCCCCAGCATCTTCACCAGGATGGATCAGGCAAGCTCTGAGAACTCAGGGCCTTCTTAGGGATTATCCCTGAAACAAGGTTCCCCCCTCAAGGAAGAGGTGCTTACCCATCTTCTCACAAAGGATTGTATATCAGAGTGCTACAACAGGGGCTTTGGATATACAAATATAATTTTTTAGAAGAAACACATTCTATAGCTCCATGTTCCAGCATCCAATGAATTGCTAACACAAATAATTAAAACTAATATATGGTTGTAAAAATAAATGAATAAAGTATATTTCATTATGCAGTATCCTTGATTTTTATGGTGTTTGATTACTCACTAATTTGCAAAATGTGGTAATCTGCAGTGTGCATCCAAGTCATTAGTGAAATCGTACTGTACTTTAGTCAACAGGCTGATGATCTGACATGTCCCAACAGCACCCCTTTACAGAAGGGTAAAATGAATTAAAGGCCCTGATTCTTGTTCTTATAAAAGCCAGTTTACAACACTCAGGCAGTGAAAAGTAACCATCGAGTTTCTACAGAGACACTTACAGTGATATAAATGAACATTAAAATAAGTAATAATGTGGCCAAAGGCACTTGGGCCTTTCAGGGTTCCTTTTCACATATTTTATCTTTTAGTATCCCTGATTAAATTTGGTGAGAATATGTAGGTGACACCTAGAAGACAAATATAACTTGGTATGGATCAACAGTGTTAATTCCAACACCCAATTTTGAGAAACATATGTTCCCTTGAACAGATATATGGGTGTTATCATTGGCACGGCTATAAATAAATATTAAATCCTCATCAGTCAAAATAAGGAGTACTCTGAGGTTTCACTTTCATCACATAACAATAACACCTCTGGAAAAACATGAAGTCTAAATGATAGCATATTTATTATTTGACAAAAACTATCCCTCAAAATATTTTGGTTTAATTCCCAAATGATTTACATAATAGATTATAGCAGCTGCTATAACAATTCCAAAGTTGTTTTTTTTATGAGTGGTCTTTGAATCCTCTAACACTACAAGTGTTTTTCCAGATCTTATTTTTTAAATTAGCATGCCTTGAGAAAATACCTACATGTATTTTCCTAGAACGACGCTAGCTATTGATCTCAGCTTGACAACAGTGGAAGAATTCATAGGTCATTTCAAAGTCACCTGTTGAACCAACAGAGGACAAATATTTCTCCTTCACCAGCCTAGAATCTTTAGAGACCACTGGTCAGTGCAAAGGCTTCTCAGGGGCACATATGGTTGTGGTGCACAACCAGAGCAGATCGTCCTGGCAGATTATCACAGTATTCCAGCTTTTTAATTTGAGCCCTGAAACAACTGGTTCTGTCCTGAGTTCCTTCTCAGGCAAAACTCCTGAAGCAGTGGCAGGCCTTTTGTTTAATCGTAGCCACGTGCAAATTTATTTTGGGATGAGCAAATAATTAATCTATTAAAAGGTTCCATGGGACATTCCAAAAGTCGCCGTGAAAAATTGTTGTCAGTGCACAGCTGAGATGCTGCTTTATAGAATTAGCTCATAAAGAAGTATCTTATGTAATTGCATTCGTGTTGTCACTGTCTCTTTGAAAATCTCCAGAGATTTACAGCATCACACACTGGAGCAAGGCCATCTAATATTTATAATGTTTCATTTTTTTTTCAATTATTTTCATCTACTTGGAACAAAACTTATAGACTCATAGAAAATCTGACAAGATGTATCAGAAATAGCAGAGTCCACTTGCAGTATCCATAGCAGTGCACAGAGCACAGGCAGACACGATACCCCAGGAATTGCAAGTGACCAAACAGCTGCATGACATTTACTGAAAATACTTTCTGCATTTAACACACTTATTGAGCGGAACTTGAAAATAGGGTCATTGTTTATTTGGGCATGGCAGAGGGGAAACTTTGGTTTTTTACTAGACCTACAGAGTATAAACAGATCTGGATTGTAAATCCCTTTCCTTTTACTATCATAGGTAGAAATAATATTTGAACTAATGACAGCTTTGGCTGGGGAAAAGTTAAAAGGCTGCAGAACTTATCTTATAGTTTAACTCAAAGTCCTTCTTGGAAGAGGATGGACAGATTGTTCCTGCACAGATTCATATCACAGATTCATATCAGAAGTGAGTTGTTTACAGCTTTTTGAAACATCTAGGATTTCATCTTAACACTTCCTAGTTTATGACAAGAAAAACTAGGAGCATGCAGTTTTTTGATTGCTATCATCAGCCAGCAGGAAAATGCTTAAGCAAGAGTAAAACAATTTTCTTTATTACTGGTAGGGTCTTAAAGTATATGTCCAAGCTTCATAAAGAACATGGCACCAATTGGAAATTTTGCCAGAATAAGAAAACAAGAATTTGGCCCTTTCTCTGCAACTACTGACAACACTCCGCAATTTCATGCTGTTGGGATTTTTTAATTAAATGAGCTATTCTTCAGTACACAATAGAACTAAAAAGGAGAGAGTATCTAAGTATGAGGCTAAATTTGTAAAGGAGTCTCTAAGTCCTTTGCAAATGTGCGCAGAAAATTAAAAATTTAATTGATACCAAGATTACCAAGATTTTCAGTATAAGCAAGTCCATATATTTTTTAAGGGGCAAGGTTTTTAAAATAGCTGTGCTTTTTTGCTACAGTCAATAAGTATCATGAGAAGGAGAAATATGATATTAAGCAGGATCTGATCCTAAACTTATGGCTCCAGTGGGAACCGACTAAACACCATTTATAGCATATCCCAACAGAAACACTCCATTTGCTGTAGCAGTGTTTACTGCATCTGAATTCTCCTAGCAGAAAACAGCTTTTTCACAGTCAACTTCCAATATTAGCAGTGAATTAATTATTATGTTATATTTGTAGGACCATGCTAAGGCTGAGAGAGCAGTGGGGGAGAGGGGGGGTCCCTCGTTGCTGTTACTCCTTGGCAAAGAATATAGCCATGGTAATCTGGGCAATTTTCAACTTTTAGTCATGTGGCTGAAAAAAATATTTACTGGAAAGGACCTGACCAAATCTTTCCTATAATTGCTGCATTCCCACAAAAACACGTTTGTCTAAAAGAACAATATTTTTAAAAATATCCTGAAAGCAGCCATTGCTTGGATAAGGTGATTTGAATGTCATTTCCATCAGCTCCGCAATACCAGTCCAGGTTTTTTATTTGCACTTGCATCCAAACACAGACCTTTTTATGCCAGACATAAATCAATAAATGTTAATACAGAATGTTACCTGTGAATAATTTTAATCTAGTATGTTACCTGTAAACAACACACTATAAACCAAACCAAAACTGGAGAGAGACAAAAGTGCCGTACCTGTACAGTGATTTACACTGTGCCTGAAGCCTGTTCCAACTCAATGGAGTCTCCCATTTATTTCTGTGTGGTTTGGTACACTCCCTTATTTCAGCCCTCATGTGTTTTGCCAGTTTAATGTAGTCATCCTTCCGGGTAGCCTTTGTCCACTGCTCCTTATAGCAACATTCAACAATTTGCTGTATGGTTAAAAAAGTCTGTGGAAGTATGAACCACATTGTATATTGACCAAACATCCCTAGAGGCTAGACAACTCCTACAAATATCACAACAGAAAACTAATCGAGCAGTAAAAGTACCTTTTGATTTTAGTTTAAAAAAAATCCTGAGTATTTCAAACTAACTAACAAGACAATTAAAAATGCTCATATTAGGGATATTCATCTCAGTGAAAGTCCTGCAGCAAGCAGAAATGGTAAATAAAAATAAATAAAATCTAAATGGATCAAAAAATATGACTGACACAAAAATTGCTGTAAGCATATATAACCTGCTTCACTCACCTATGTGAAAGATAATGATTTTGATTCAAACATAGATACTCACATTAGATTTGTAACTGCCTGTATTATAACCCCACTTCCTAAACCTAACATGCCAATAAAGCATAAAATTACAACAAGGAAAATGCAAACCTGAATAATTAAATGCTTTTTATAAATAGGAAAAAATACCTTGAGTGGTATATGCTGTCACTGTATTTACAAATCCTTGATTTTTCAATCATACATATTAACAATGTTTCTTGATTTGTATTGTAGAGCAAGAAGAAATACACTTCTCTTCAGCGCTCATGTTATCTAGCAGATGAACATTTTCAGGGTGTTTCCTAGATTATAGCTCTTTTAGATGTCAAGCAGAAACTACACTTGCTGTGTTGGGATTTTTTGTTTTAATGTGCAAAACCCGGAAACCTAAAATTCCACTGCAAATCACCGTCTGTTACAGTGCTTCATGCTGACCTGGGTGTAAACTTTCACCATTCAAGAAAGTCAGAGGGTGAAATTTTAAGTGCAAAAATATATCTATTTGCATGGGGGGTGGGAAGAAAGGAGGAGGAGAAGGGGAAAGGGGGATTTTTTTTCAGAAATATTACACCTAGTCCAACTTAATGTCTAACGTGAGCTGTTTGAGCTTGCTTGGCCTGCAGCCTGCAAAGGTATCCTCTCAGGTTGGCTGTGTCTTTTTGTTAGTAAAATCTACTTGGAATAAAACAAAGCAAAATATATACCATAACATCTACATGAGTTTTTTATCAACTTCTGAGGGGACCATTTTACATTCAGATGTGAAATGCACACAGAAAATAGGCCTGAGAAAGAATTCTGAACCTCACCGCATTTGGTTTATATTTTTTTGACTAGAAGTGAAGTGTCTGGCACATTATTCATTTCTTCCTAGTAGGTGCAGATTTGAGGACATGTTCAACCCTGCTCTGAGTTTGGACAGTTTCAGAATAAAAGGGAACTATTCCCAAAGTCCCTGCCCTCTAGGTCTGCCTTTTAGATAATGAAGTTTCTGAAGGCGTTGCTCAACACAAACCGACTAAAGAGGAAAGAGGAAAAAAAAAAGGAGGGGGGGGAGGGAGGAGTGATATGACAGAAAAGTACATGTTTTTGCATTTCTTCTGAGTTTATTCCGAATCATATCCATCTGGGTGAAACAGCTAGCTTCCTAGCAAATTAATGGTCTGATGATTCAGGGAAATGTAGAGCTGGGTTCTTAGTAGTAAAACGCATGTAGATGAAGGAAGGGGTGCACAGAGGTAAATCAAGTTTGGTAGGATAGACGTTTTCATAGATCAAGGATTAATTTGGAAACAATAGGATCCTGATAAAATGCCAACGTTATAGCAGTTTTATTAAAATATGTATTGGAATAAAGGATCAAATTCTCTCGGACTCAGCTGCAACCCGCTGAGGAACCTGAGTAGAGTCACCATTTATTAGCAGAGGCGACTCATTAGAGAGGAGGGAATTGCTGTCGGCTAGGAGATCGGTCCCGCTTGAGCTGGAAGTTTTGCCCGAGGAGCTCAGGATCGGCCCCTCGCCGTGCCCCTGCCCCGCCGCCCGCTGCAGCGCGGGAGCGGCGCTCACCTCTTCCCGCGGGGAAAGGACATCAGTCTGCGCCACGAGAACGCTCCACCGCCTCTAAAACAGTGATCCCCTGGCCAGCCAGCCCGAGCAGTACCCGCAGATGCTCAACAAATGATCGCCTAAAATACGAAATCCTGATTCCTTCTCTTTTTTTCAGTCTATTTGTTTTTTTCCTTTTTGTGACAGCAACTTCTGAAGATTAATCCCCCTCCGGAGTTTGCCCGTGCCTTGTCACATCAACAACGTCCTGCACAACTTAACGAGATAAACCCTGACGAGCTAATCAGGCCGGGCGGGGGCTGCCACCGCGTCCTGGGGCCGGCGGCCGCTCCGCGCCCCCGCCGCCTCCCGGAGCCCGGCCCGCCGCGGCTCCGG
>VWZP01005658.1:3510013-3533258 GCA_013396995.1 Dicaeum eximium | reverse complement strand
TTTTTTTTTTTTTTTAAATATAGCCTTTGAGTTGTTATTGAATGCACGCCAAGTACTTCTGGAAAATAAATCCTGAGATTTGTTTGCTTCTTTACCGTTTGGAGAAGGGGGAGGAAAGGGGAGGGGGGGAAGGGGAGAGCAAATCTCAGAATTCTCGTCCATATTTTTTTTCTGGTTGTGCGGAGAGGTTGCTGTAATGTTTATATGGGTAGATCTGTGTAAATATCGAATGATATAGCTACTATTTCTGCTAATTCACACAGGCGAGGATTTTTTTCTTCGATTTAAAGTAGTCGGGGGGGAAAAAATGAAATCATTGTGCAAGCTCACAAATTAAAAGTGAACAATGGAAGTTACAACTTGTCTAGTCAGTTTTGACTGATGTCGCTGAGATGCTGCTGCTCGAACATTGTGAGAATAACACAGCTGCGACCTTTTCGTTCAACAGTTCTGTTTTGGGCAGAGGGAGTTTCAAATGTTTGATCTGAATAACACTGACATTTTTAATGAGCACTGCCTTCCAACGACTTTCTGCATTCGCAAATATGGGGAGCTGCGATTTCTGATTCTCGTGAGGGAAAACAAAAAAAAAAAAAAAAAAAAAAAAGAAAAAAAGAAAAAAAAAAAAAAAAAAAAAAAAAAAAAAAAAGAAAGAAAGAAAAAAGAAAGAAAAAGAAAAGAAAGAAAAGAAACCCTTGTATTGTTTCGGCCTGTACATTCTGAAATGTCATTTGCAGATCTGTTAAGTGAAATTGGGACATGTGTCAGAAACATCTGTTAGTTCTAGTTAACAGAAAATAAAGTAACACGATGGACGATCTTGCAGGACTACGTTTGAACTCTTCCGGCCAGGAAAGCATTTATAATTAATGAAATTGCACGTAGAAAGTTTTCACACTTCCAGGAGCAGCTTGTGAAGTTGTATTAATTAGTTTAGCAGCCGGTGTTTGTAGTCCATAGCGCTGGCTTGTCTTTTTTTTCTTTTTTTTTTTTTTCTTCACTAAAGAAGAAGATAAGAAATAAGCCCTTTTTGGAAAATTTAATCTGTTCCAGTGTAGGGCTTTCCACCTCCCACCCCCTTCTGTACAGCCTTATGCACTGCGAGGGAAACTACATAATCCTATTGTAAGATCTGCTTACAGCCAAACGATTTTTTTCGCCTTCCAGTTCATAAAACTCCCCTTCCCCCATGCTCGGTGCAGGGCTTGACCTTCCAGGAGTTGCATTTTTTATGATAGAGCGCGGCGTGATATAATATGCAGAACATACACTAATTTCGTATCGCTATCATCTAAACATAGCACAGAGATTTTACAGCGACCGTCACTCGTCACCTCATTATTTTTCCATCGCTCTATGAGGAGTAAGTCTGTGTGCGGGGCGGGGGGGTGGCGGGGAGGAGGTGGACGACAGCACAGTTGTGTTCCTCGGCTGCCTTCTTGGCCCCCATTTTCCTCGAAAAAGGGGTATCCCCGGGTCACGTAACTCGTATCCCAGCCAGCTCCTTGTTGGATCAGCACAGGTACAGCCATTAACCGGGAGAGCTCATCTCTTAATGACAGTGTTTTTCTTAAGTAAACAAACTTTTACTGCTCTTTAACGGCCTCACTGTTTGAAGTCTCTGAAGCAGAAAATGGTTAAATTCTTGGGAAAACTGACCTACATCGGAGATGCAGGTTCAGGGCAAACCCGAGAGCGGAGATTTGCGTTTATTAAACACCATTCGGCGCGTCTATACTTTTGGCTTTAACTTTCTCGGTGATTAATTGCTGTATTGTGCAAACTCCTGCAGGGCCTTTATGGTTCCACCGTTTCTATTAAACACCCAGAAGTTGTCAAAAACGCAATGTTTCTGAAACCCTAATAGAACTCACTACGAATTATTCATGAAGACAGTTCTAGATTCAACAGGAAAATTATTGCCTCCTTAAATATTAATGACTTCTGATTTCTCCGAGGCTGGGGAGCAGGCAGAGGGATATCTGGCGATGTACGAGTTTTCCAGGTTGGAGGATAAGGCCGTTAAGGCGGCGGCAACGGGACGAGCAGGACGGGCTGGGATCACTTCACCGCCTTCCCTGAGGGCCAGGAACAATAGTGCGAGGCGTGGGACGGAGCCCCGCTCCCTCCCTGCGGCTCCGCCGCCCCCGCGCCTCGCCCGCAGCCCGGCAGCCGCCAGCTCCGGCTTCCCCCCACCACCACCTACCCGGAGAAGTTGGTAAATACCTTAATCCACTCCCGGAGACGGGGGATTATGCCACAAATTCCAGGCTGAAATTTCACTGAACACTTTTGCCCGGCTACAAGTGTGGGGGTAAAATGGCGGTGGAGTCTCCGTCGACCGCGGAACTTTGTGCGTGGCTGCGGCTCCGTGCCCGGGCTGCGGCAGCCGGGACCTGTGCCGTGTCCTCTCCCTGCCGGGCAGTGATTCCCGCGAAAGAAAACCTGCTCTCGCGAAAGGAATACTTGCAAACGGCTCGGATGGCTCCTCTTTATTGAGGCGTTCAGGGAATGCAAGCCGGGCAGCTGAGAAAATGCTGCCCTCTTCCCACTTGAGACCCGGCTGCACGGACGGACCTTTCAGTGGCTCTTTCAGGGGGTTAAGCGAAGTTGAACATTTTTCAACTCGGCAAAGTGCAGTGCGGCGCAGCCCGCTTTTACCTGAATGGAACTCACTTTGCACAAGCAGAGTGCTTATGAGGATGGCTTTCCCTGGGGTCTCCTAACTTACTGCTTGCTTGTACTACACTAATATCCTTGATTTGTTGTCTCAACTTAGATGCTGAAGGTCAAATTATTTCCTTACGTGGAAGTCTAATTAGATTATAGGCGGGCGTGTGTCTATGCATATGCACCGCTGTATGTCGACGGTATTTGGTTACAGAATCCTCATCGTTTTGTGAGAGACCTTATTTTTAACCTCTTCCCTCCCTTCCCTCCAACGCCAGATATTTACCCATCCTCTGTGCAAATGTTAGCGGTGCAGGATGTCAGTGCTCCTCGTTGACTATTACAGTGCGGAAAGGGCATACTTTAAACGCGGAGCCATGAGCCTTTCCCACCCACCTTGCATAAAGTGCATTCATGTGAAATATTTGGAATGCCTTCCTTTATTTGCCTCTGCTCGCAGCCGAGCCCGACGTAGACTGAGTCTCTCCTAAATTTAATCATGACGAATTGAGAGGGAAAAAAAATAAAAACGACAACCACAAATGCACAACCCAAGAAATTAAAAAAACCAAACCAAAACAAACAGACAAAACCAAATATTGGAAGTACTTTCGGCTACATACGCCATGATGGTGAACACAGTTGCTTTGTTTGCACTCCACGTTAAGGTTAGGCCGTGTATTTTTGTGGAGTCCTCTCCACCCTGATACTTTTTGACTTTTGACGGATAAGGAGGATATTTTCATAGTCGGTTGGTACAGGACTATGGATACCCCTTGGCAAGCAGGATTTTGCAGTTTGCTATTGTCAGCGGCAATAATGCCGTGAGCATTTCATCCTGCATCTGGCTGTGGAGTGTTTCCTTCAAAACCTCCTGTATATCATCTACCATGCCAGGCCCACACGATTCGAGGTTAAACTTTCACACGACTCCAGCAACACGATTGTATTTCTATTATGCGTAACATCACTTATTATATGATCAGACAATTTAATCCCGATTGCAATTCCTTCAGGGACTGTGTAGGTTGAAATTAAAAGGGAATCCCACCCTCGCGACAGTGCCGTGCACTGGCCTAGTCATCCTTCCGCTGACTCTTTATCGTTTTTCCCCCACAATCAATGTATTTCTGAAATATTTCGTACTTTAGCACACGGTATCAGCAAGCTGGGGAGCGGGGAAAGGAAGGGGATGTGGATCTTCCACGGCATTGTAAGCAGTGCAAGTATGAAGTGGATGAAATATGATCTAGCCAGGTTATGGAAAATATTTCCACGTGCCTGGGGGACTGTGAGAAATGTATTTAACGTAAACGCCTTCGAAGGGATAAATCACTGACCGCTCTTTCTGCAGGACTTCGGAGTCTGCGGGGACAGCAGAAGTTTGCTCGGAACGAGCAGTTCTCCTCTAAGTTTTCCTTGTTTCAGAGCTTTGTCTTTTGCACAACCCCTACGATGACACACACACACAGGCCAGGGGAAAGAGAAGCAGAAGCTGGCCGGGCAGGGCGCTCAGTGTGCGGAGCCGGCCGCGCATCCGGGTGGGCACGGAGCGGCGGCTCCGGGGGATGCTCGGCGGGGCCCGCGGGGAAGGGCAGAGCTAGTGAGAGGAGATGCCTCGGGGAGAGGAGCCGTGGCAGGGCCGGAGAGAGGGGTCCGGGGAGGCTGCGGGCTGTGGGGGTGAGGGATGCGCTGCTCCCGGCCCCGCCGCCGCCGCTAATGGCTGTGCTCGCCCATTGCCTCCTGCAGGGGAGAAGCCGTTCAAATGTGAATTCGAGGGCTGCGACAGGCGCTTCGCCAACAGCAGCGACAGGAAGAAGCACTCGCACGTCCACACCAGCGACAAGCCCTACAACTGCAAAGTGAGAGGCTGCGACAAGTCCTACACCCACCCCAGCTCCCTGAGAAAACACATGAAAGTGCACTGCAAATCCCCTCCTCCCAGCTCCGGCTACGAGTCCTCCACGCCCTCCTTGGTGTCCCCCTCCTCGGACTCCGGCCGGGANCGCGGCGCTGCCGCCTCCTCCCGCCGTGCCACACACCCCCGCTCTGACCGCCTCGCTCCAGTCTGTTTACATGCCAACTGATTTGCATTCCCTTTCCTTATCCCTGTCCTTTTTCCCTTTCCTTCCCTTCCTTTCCCTTTCCCTTTCCCTTCCCCTTCCCCTTCCCCTTCCTTTTCCCGTTTTCCTTTCCCGTTCCCTTCAGTGGTTTCATACAGATTTTCTCTGTACAGATATTCTCTTGTCAACGGTATTGTGTGCTGCACTGTTCTGTTCGCCCACGATTTTCTGTGAGAGTGTGTTTTTTTTAAGAAATATATATATATATAAACTATTATTTGTTACCAATTTGTACAAAATGGATCCATTAAATTTTTTGATTAATTAACCCGTTCGATGGACGTTTCTGTAAAGAATCTCCTTACTTTTCCCTCTTTCTGTATATAAATACATATATATATATTTCCTCCCCCCACCCAGTAGTGGCTAATAAAGAAAGGCCCAGGGGGGTGCGATGATTGACTGTCCATTTTAGCTCCCACTGGTAATGACTTCTAATACCTAAACATGCCCGTCCCCACCCAGAGCGCGGCTCCTGTTGAACCGTGGGCGCTGAAGCTCCCGGGGGGGCGGTTCTGACGGGGAGGGGGAGACCATTCCCTGACGTCACTGCCAGGGCGGGGGCCGGGCAGCCCCCGGCAGCGCGGGGACCCGGGGCCGTGCTCCACGGCTCTGCCCGGCGAACAGCCCCGAGGAGAAATGAACCGCTCCCACAACGCGGCTTTAGCATCTCCATCCTGTCCCGGAGTCTCAAACCTACCGGGTTCATCGCACTGGTTCAGAGAAAGAAGGGAAGGGGGGTAAAAAAATAAACAAACCCCAAAATAAATAAACAAACCTCTCCGCTGGGATAGTTTGAAACTACCGAATGGTGCCGTTTTAATTACTTTAATGATGTTTAAGAATACCAGATAGTATAGGCAAATAAATAGCATAGGCTGCTGGAAAGGGTTTCTGTGGCTTGCGGAGGGCAGACAGAAGGCTGCTGTAACCGCACCCTCTCGTGTTTGACACGTCACCTCCGCACCCAGGTGGCTGGGGTTACTGTGTGTGTACAGCTGGACACGCACGCACATACACACGTGTATGTTGATACCGAGAAATAGAAAAACGACAGGAAAATAAATAGCTGGTCAGTGACTAAAAACACCCCAATGGCCAGTACTTTCCTTACTTGTACAGCCGTATTTTTCTGCCAAGGCACCAAGTCGGCGTTCCTTTATTCGCCCAAACTCAACAACTTTTGTATTTAAACACCACGGATAGTGACAACAGCATGTCGCTAAAGGAAATACACATAGGGAATGAGCTAGGTGAGAGCAATGTGTGAAAGAGGAATCTAAACATGCAAGAGTTGTGCCCCTCTCCAGCCCCCAAAACTTGTGTCATGGAAATCGAGAAGTGCAGAAGCCAGATGTGGGTAGGGAGGATGTTTCCATCATGTCCTGAGATCTGTTTATTTCTTTATTTCTCTATTTACAGAAGTATTTGGATGTGCAGGCTAATCACCTTTAATTTTTCATTTGCTTGTTACAGATGTCTACCCCGTTGCTCTCAAGGTAATCTAGACAGACGCAGCTGAAAGCCTGAATCTTATGCCTTAGACATCAAAGCAAGCTCGCACAAAGAAGTATTTCTTCACAACGGTGAATCTTCATGGTAAGTTAGGATTTCTATGGCAATAGGCAAGTCATACTTAAATAGTGAAAGGCGAAGTCTGGAGCCCGTCCAGTCTTTTCATTAAGGACATAATATTTACGTCTAACAGGCCCTTTTTCTTGTGTATACAAGTATATATTTTTGTTTGACGCGAACTAAATCATTTTCATTTAATTTCCGGTAAACAAAACCCACGCGAACAGGGCACTTGTTCCAGACCATAATAAAAATGGATAAGACTGTCAGGAAGAAAAGGCCCGCTTGAACCGTCGCCTCAGCTCACTTTTGTTTCTGCTTTCTGCCAGGATCAGAGAATGCATTTGGGATTTGAGGGCGAGTTTCTAAAGGCAAGGAAATGGTTTTTAAGGGGGGAAAGAAAAGGAGAAAGGTCTAATCAAGCTCGGGTTGTTCAAAGGGCCTGATTTTGGGGTTGAAAGTGTGAGTTTTATGGTGCATCAGCATGCCACGTTAGGATCGCTATGGTAATGAGGAGAGCAATAGCAAGCGGCCTTCAAAGGAGGCACACTCCATTTGAGACAGTCTATTAAGATACATTTGCACTGACCTTTGGTTTCATGCTAGCTTAATACACTCAATCTGCTCCCCGCTAGAGATAGACTTCCTCCACCTAATGCACTTCGGCGGAGCTGGGTTTTGCTGGGCTTCGCCCTCCCCCCGAGGCGGGCTCCGTTCCGACGCTGTAGCCCCGGTGTCCTTCTCCCCAAAGTAAGGGACTGCCAGCCCCCCAAGCTCGGCAGGAGCTCCCGCCCGCTGTCCCCAGCCTTTCTGACCAGCTTCTAGCAGCAAAAACTGGCCACAAAGCCCGAGGATCGCTTCCCTTCCTCCCCACCAAACGTGGGAGAGGAAGATAGGATGGGGACTGGAAGATCCCCCTCCTTGGGTTGCCTCTGTCTCAGGGGGTAGCTGGAGCGATGGAAGCCCCCCAGGACGTGGAAAGCGGGGTGAGCTCCGGGGGGGATGGCCGTACCCCCTTCTCACTCCGCCCGGCCCCGCTGCCGCTGCGTGGCAGCGAGAGGAGGCTCCGTGGTGCGGGGGAACTTGACACCCGCATGGCCGGGGCCATGGGCGCTGGGCCATGGGCCCGGGAAAGTTAGAAGTCCATGTTCCAGTAATTGTCTTGTTGTTTATTTTATCCAAGTACCCTAGTGAATAGGGGAAAAATAAACACGGGGGAAAAAAATTCAAACAGTGGAGTCGTCTTTAGTGCCAGCCCTTGTGGTTGAATAAAAAGGATGGTCCAATTTCTATTGAGCTGAGAAATCTTTGAAGTGGGAGTTATTATCTGAGAAATTCCTGCTCGTCGTCCTAACAACGCTGATGAAACGTAAAAGGTTCTTTGTCAGCGATTTGTTCTCCTCTCTGTCAAACTCACCCTGCCCGTTAGCTTTAAACCGTTTCTAAAGAGATAAAATCAAACTTTTAAAGATAACTTTAGGGGCCCAGAGGTTGCAGAAAATACCAACCTATCGAATCCTGTGTGTAGACATACATCTGGATATATGTGGCTGTGTCTGCGTGAAACTCCGACTGAGTACAGATGTCCGTAGATGTCTGTATGACCTTACAGTTCGAAAGTTGAAATTATGTCCATTGTTTTTGCATTTCATCCTCCAAACTTTTCCCTCTAATAAATTATTCCTACACACACTCTGCACGGAATGCGATTCTTGGGCGAAGGCAGAAACGTTGGGTTTCATTAACACCACTCTGTGACCAACAAATGTTTTCTTTCCAGTAGAGTGAAAGCAAGAGCGTAGACATAGAGTAAATTCTTTGATCATTTAACAGTCCGAATACCTATCAAGCGTGTATATACTGCAATGTATCGAAGTTGTTAACGCATTCAAAGTGATGGCTTCCATATGCTCTCATGTTTTATTGTCTGTACGTGTAAGGGTAGTCGAACTGCATCCCTTTTGTATCTTCATTTTATAAACATAATGGTGCTGTACTGAAATGATTCCCTGATCAAGTTTTATTTAGTTTCTCATTGGATATCATGCAATGCCCTGTCCCAAATATGTCCGGAATATGAATTTCTTGAAGTTGTAACTCATCAGTGTACTTCTGTTTTAGTTGTTAAAGAATTATCTGAGTCCAATCCTGCCATTCTAAGCCAAACCATTAATTTAATGGGACCTTTTCTGAGTAAAGACAGAGTCAAATTAGAATGGAGTGGGTATTACTATTATTATTGCTATTATTTTTTGGTCTTGTCATATTTATGGGAAAATCTAGTACATTCTTTGTGAACTGTACAGAGAAGAAGCCTCTGAAAAATGTAGCTTGCAGAAAAACATTTACAATGTTGGTATGCTGTATCTCTTTCCAGACTTCTTATATTCCTTATTTTTTCTTTATCTCATGTTGGGCAATGAAGGAATGTTCTGTTGTGTGCTTGAACATACTATTTATTTTTAATACTCGGATTTTTTTTTTACAATAAATATTTATAAGCATTTAATTTCTATGGTTATTTTTACAAATGTGCACTTTTAAAATATGTGTTTGTACTGATGATACCGAGCCATTCCTAAAACACTGTGTAATCAACCTTCTCTTTCTGTTGGTTTTTATATTAGTTGAAAAAAAATTTGCCCAAACCTGTGTGCTATTAATGTGGTGTACAATCAAGTATTAATGAGTGGTTTTTTGTTGGTCTTTAACCTTTTTTAATGTTAATCGTTTTAGGTTGGCATTTCCATTAAAAGAACAGAACAAAACAAATCCGTTCTTTGGCTTCATTTCTGCGACAACATTTTTCAGATCGCAGCCTTCAAACCAATTGTACTTTAAGCACTGACCAAGGTGCGGGGTGCGGAAACAGAGCCCGGCATCGCCCAGGTGGAGCCAGTCCCTCTGCGGGGTGGGTGCGTGCCCGGTTACCTCCGCAGTGCCACCCCGGCTCCTCACGGGCACCGTGCGACTCTGGGGACACCAACACTGGGATGTTGGGCACCAACACTCGGGGGATTGGCGTGAGTTTTCAGCGGGGGCTACCCCGTGAGGCTGCTGCTTCCCTCCGCCCGAAGGGTTGTTGTTTCGCAGGATGTAATGTTCTTTTGAAGAATTTCGACCCCCGCCTCTCCTCACCAGAATGAGTCCCCGTCACAGCGAAATAAAACCTTTTATAAGGTTCCTAGGAGGATTTAGGTCATTTAATTTCTTTTTTAAGAGAGGGAATTCTTTCGCCAGCTACAGTAATCTGAAAGTAAGCCTTTTTTGCCCTGCGCATTCTCCTGATGGATGTGAATAGATTGCAGGGTTCCGCAGCTCCCGGACCTGCCCGGAGCTCCCTTGGCAGGACAAACGCCAGCTTTGGTGTGCGGAGGGATGCGGCAGCCCCGGGCACTGCGCGGCCCGAACCCCGCGGGCGCCCTGCGCATGCGCTGCCTTGATTGCTTTTAGAAAAGGAAAACTTGAAAGAAGTTGCCTAACACAGAGAGATGACAAAAAGTTGGCTTTAGCTGCCAGGAATATTGTCAATAGAAAATACATTGGGCTACATGAAGGGAGAGAGAGAAAGAAAGAAAATAATTTAAGAAATAATAGAATTCAAGAAACAGAAATGAAGGAAAACATTTTTGCTGGTCTGTAACAGACAAAAACTTGCCCATAAAGGAAAGGAGGGCTAACAGCACATGCTAATTAAAGAATACAATTCTATGGTCTATAATGATTGAGCGAAGACATGTACTTATTACACTTGACTGTCAACAAGGGAAGGAATGTCCCCTCAGACAACATGGTGAGAGACGTGTGGGCATTATTAGTGGCCCTTTTATAGACATTGCCTTTTCTTTCTCAATGCTGACAAACCATTTTGGAGGGAACCATCCCCTGTTGCTTCCTATCATCGATCCCCATGCAAGGCCCTGCATTGTGCAAGTGCATTAATTAAAGACCATTCACTTAACAATAGCACATTGTATGTTCAGGAAAGGAAGATTAGAAATATGAATCAGTAACCGAGACCCGTTTCCGCCACCTTACCGGGAGCAGCGGAGGGGAAGGAGGTGCGGTGTGCGGTTAAACACTCTGCACCTCCCGGGCGGAGCGGGGCTCAGCTCCGGTTAGGCTTTTGGGGAGAGAAATCCTGAAACTGATTACAATTGCAAACAACAACAACAGAAAAAAAGGTTGTCAAGTGTCTCTGTGGGCACCAGATTGCTCGACCCTGCTCGGCGCCTCGCCAGCCGCCCGCTCCAAGGGGCCGCCCGGCCCGGCCCGGCCCGGCCCAGCTCTGTCCGGTGTCCCCTCCTGGGGCCGGGCCCCCCCAGCCGGGAGCGGCCGTGCCCGGGGCTGGGCTGCGTGTGCACACACATCCCCACACACATTGGTTATGTCAGCGGGTTTGCTCCGGCTGCACGTAGAGGCACGGGCACACGGACCTGCGCCCATCCCTCGCCACCCCTGCGCTGCCCACATTTTTGCGGTCCGAAGGAAAAACCATCTGGTGCCTCAAAGCCGGTCGCGACACAAACGTGACTTATCGTGAGAAGGTAGAAGGAATAGGCAGGGAGAAGGAGGTTATGAGGGAGCGGGGGAAGGACAGAAGACGGATTCCCAGTATCACCCACATGACTTGCTAAGCGGCTCCAGCTCCTCTAAAACCTCTGGGCCATATGTTAGTTTATTTACACCCTTTGTCTTTTCGTGTGTCGCCTAGTGAAATAATATTCCTGGGATATAAATGAAAGCAAGCTACAGTAAACAAACAAGGGCAGCGCCCGCTAAAGCGATATGTAATATTTCTGAGTTTCCAACAGAGTATGTCGTTCCCTTGGTTATAATGGGGCCAGGATAGCAATTACAGCTTTTAGTTAAAGCCCCTAGATTTTAAATGCTGAATTACACTTTGACTCAATTTTCTCATAGATGATTTAGTTTTTTGCAGGATTACACTGTGAGAGGAGAAGGAAGGGGAAGGACAAAAGTCACCGCAAAGCAACTCTTTAACAGTTAAAAAGAAATGGCACAACAGACTAAGGTGTTCTTAATGATGGCAACATCTCAGCGAAACCTCTGCAATTTCCCGTGAGGCTGACTTTAGTCTCAACTTCTTCTCCATTTGGATCCACCCCGCTCCGAGGCCAGGACCACTCTGGCTCCTTTGGATCAGGCGCCGAGACCCCGCGGAGCTGCAGAGGGTACGGGCAGCAGCTCCCGCGTTTCCAAATCCGTGCATCAACTTCGTTTTCTTCGTCATGAGGCAGCCAACCTCATGGCCGGGCTGGAGCTCACCGGTCTACAAGGAAACCTTTTTCCTAAAATAAATAGGACGCTCCAACAGATCGGCAGATATTTTTCTTTCCCCCAGTCAATATTACCCAGAGGATCGGCTCTATACTGCCGCAGAACCCCTCTCCGGGTCATTGCGGGCTGCCTGGACCGGGGAAGCCACCCCGGGGGGCCGGGCTGAGCCCCCGGCAGCGGGAGCCGGGCTGAGCCCCCCGGGACGGCGCTGCCCGCGGCCAGCAGCTCCCTCTTGCTCCCCTTGCCTCCCCTGCCGCGCTGCTGCCCCTGAGGATACCTGCTACAGCACGCCCTGAAAACCAGACAAAAGCGCGGACACCACCACTCCCCCATCATCCCCCCAATTGTTTCGGGAAGACACACCAAAAAAAAAAAAAAAAATTAGTCTTCAACTTTTGACTAGAGTCTGCTGGCTTAAATTGTCCTCTGCCCTGGGTGGGGGCAACAGTGAAGCAATGCGAGCTCCCTGCTCCACCGCCTGCTCCCGGGAGCGGCCGGGAAACGGGGTGCGACTGAACTTGGGCACCGCTGGGCTGCCCGCCCGCAGCCTCTTCCCTCGGCACGGGAGTCCCAGAGTGGGGAGCCAAAGGGAGGCTTCAGGGGGGGAGGTTTTGTTATCCCTACCTGAGGACAGATTAATCCTCGCATATAGTTGATAAAGGTGAAGATCTTGCTGGGAGGAAGAGGGAAAAAACGGGTAGGAAAAGAAAGGAATCACTGGATTGTTATTGTCTAGAAAACGGGCCACCTTAAAAAACCTGTTGTAGAAATACAGAGAGTCCTTTAAGTGTGAAATATCATTTCATTGTAAATAGTCAAAAAAGAGTCGGTAATCCAACTTCCGGAAACTGTTCTGAATTATTTCAGCAGACTCTTTTAAAAGAGGATTAGCAGGGCTTTAGGGGCAAAATCCTTCTGTTTTATTCAATCTCTGATTTTATGTTATAATTACTAGATGTAAAGACTCGCGAATTAGTATGCAGGCGTCGTTCAGACATTATGCAGGTGCTATTCTAATCATTCAGCTTTTTAATTAAGGAACGAGGTAAGAAAACAGAATCATAAAAACACTTTTGTGAGAGCTGAGAAAATCGTGAGCGACTGCATGAATAAAGCCTTTATACCTTATCCTGACAGGTCAGACACCAATTGCCTGACTTACGACCTTTTCTTGCTGAAACAATGGCTAACAGCTTTCTCACCTTGTTCCCATTATAGCCTTTATTCTCGCAGAGAATTTATGGAAATGGCCCTAAAATGCTTACACTAAAGAGGGAGATGCAAAAAGGTATTGCAATTTTAATTGGTGCGTGTCCCGTACAAAGATACTTTAATTCGGGTCGTTCGGGAATTGAGGCACTCGGCTTGGCACGAGGATTTGGTTAGACCGAAACGGTTTGAAGCATAAAATTCTCCTTCAAGAGAGTAGGGGACACAAACAAACAAAAAAGCCACCCAAAGTTGCCGGAATGCCCGGACAGCCGCCACGGCTGGGGCGGCGCAGGGTTCCCCTTTGTTCAGCGCATCAGAAGGCATCGTGTTCCTTGGTCCCGCGATGCAAACTTAAAGCCTTTGTGGGGCTTTGTTATTATTATTTAATTTCTTTCCCCTGCCTTCCTCCTCTCCCCTCCTCTCCACCCTCCCCACGCCTGGCACGACTGCATCACGTGTATTAACATATGAATGAAACAACCAGAGCCAATGCACTTAAGGTAATACCTATGCTCCGTTCTCGCCTGATTATCTTTTTATAGAAAGTTACATTAACTAATGACATTTACATAAATATGAATAATTAGTAAGGTAAGTAATTCTGCTCCGACGGGGGAAGGCGGAGTAGGGAAGAGCCTGAGACCTGAGCCCAATTTTCGTCTCCGTAGACCTGGATGCTGCTTCGCCCTGGCACTGGACAGGAGGCATGGAGTCCTCTGCGGGGAGGAGGAGAACTGTCACGTTTATATTGTTCTCTCTTTTTTTTTTACCACCCCCCCCCTTTTTTTTTTTTTTTTTTTTCCCTAATGCGAAACTTTTCTCTTGTGCCCCTCTTTTATCTCCCCTCCAGACCTCCAGTTCTGAGCAGAGTTCAGTGGCTGTAAATGATAGGTTCCCAAAAGCATCAATCCGCGCTCCTCTAGTACTTGGCCGAGAACAATGCAAGTATTAGGATATCAGCAGCACTCGAAATGATCACGCGTTAAATTATTTTGCTTTCACGGATGAGGGGGCTTTTTTCCAATGTAAATCAAGCGCTTTAGTTATTAAGTCTGAACACTAATCTCCAACAACCTTTACATAATGTGGCAGAATGTGCCACACCACTTCGCACCTGCACTCTGAATAGAGCCGCCTTTTCAATGTAAGACACGCTTGTTGCCCCTGGGCTCCAAAGGAGTTGTGTGAATAAGTCAAGCTTTTTGAATACCCCTACTCGCTTTCTCTTCCTCCTTTGATCACAGAAAATGTCTTCTAATTTGTCCTTTTTCATTGTAACAACGTTTTCAAGTCTCTTTTTATTTTCCAAACCACATATTTATAAAGAACATAAATCGCCCCAGAAAACAAAAGTTCTCTCCTCGCCAACTGGCCGAGTAGCCTATGACCACTTTGTTATTCACGACGAGAAGGGGAAAACAAAGTTCTCGCAAAGACTGTTGCTTCTCGAGTTTGTCCTAAACAAACGTTTAACTTTGGGACGGGACGCGGGGGGAGAAATATGCTTGTTTCCCTCAAAAATAAGGGCAGGTCCATTTGCCTTGGCGACCTGCTTGCTGCTCTCTCCAGGATGGTGGGCAGCTGCATTTCAACCTTCTACCGGCGATAAATGGCGAGGAGGAGGGCAGAAGGGACCGGTATCCCTCTTTGACCACTGGAGTGACTGAAGCCTCCGCCAACTTCGTGAGCCCACCAGACAGCTCAGGGCGAAGCCAGCTGTAGCGAGCGGGTTTGCACGCATTAATTCTAAGCTGAGCTGCCTACTTTAACGACCTTCGAGGCCAATGAACTCTAATTTATAAATCCGAGAAAGACGTCAAAGTTAATAGGGAGCGGAACCGCTGAAAAAAACCTCTGGGCTCCTTTCTCCCCGACCCCGGCTCTATTTTTCCGCCGAGGAGCGGGGCAGCGGCTGCCCCGGCGCCGAACGCGCCGTGCCCGGCCCGGTGGCTCCAGGCTGCCCTGCCCGCTCCGCAGCCCCGCATCAGCTGCGGGGGCACAGGCGAGAGCCCAGCAGGGATTCCACCCCCCGCTTCCACCTCAGCCCTTTCTCAGACATCTCCGAGGTGCTTTGCCCGAGTGTCTGCTAAGGAGCAGTAGGTTAATGGCATTTTAGTGAAGTTGCTCTCTCTGCAGGCTAAGCCCAACCTAGGAGTTTCTCACTCCTCCTTCTCACAGACGGGTTTCCGGACGACTCTTTAACATCCCTATTCATTAGCACGTTAATCAAGGCTGTAATCCCAGCGAAGAGGTGCCTGTGCATTCCTGCTGCAGCTAAAGCCGCCTCTCGAGCGTGCACCTATGCGCAGCCCTGCGCAGCGCCCGCTCCCCCCTCCGACGGGTGCTTCCACCGAGAGGCTGCTTCCTTACATTACCGTAGGCTCCGGGTAAGAAAACTAACAAACCCTTCTAATACAGTTTAAAACACTTTGATGTCTTGCCAAGAAACACACTTCCTTCAAGAGACAAGTCAACATTTGTTTTTCACATTAAATGGCATTTAGTTGCCACTGAAAAAATGATGCTGAAGGACCACTTTTTAATTCGATGTATAACAACCGCGGGGGTCTAAGAGAAAATAACGGCGAAAGCTATAGACACAAATAACTAAATTACCAAAACGTTAGTATATCTCCTAGGTTCATTAATATGTAACAGACTCCCCAGTTAATCTCCAAAAGCCAGTGTTCCCCCTCTAAAATAGCACTCTGGGACGAATTGTACAGGAGATCAATCACTGCTAATGCAGTAAGGTTTACTGCAAGGGGGGGAAAAGCTATTTACACCTTCAAATAGAAGCTTTTGAGATTTAAGAGTAAGGGTCATACATCACCAAGAATAAATGATTATGAATTGGTAAACGCGCCCTCCAGCCATTAGCTATGCGACGCGATTTATCATTTCTGGGTGTTTTTCTTTTTAAAATCATCTGGCTGTTTGAAAAGAAAAGCATGACGGAGAAAAAAAACACCGCGGGAAAGTTTGTTTTTGCATATACTATAAGTCATCAAAACATGGCTATTCAGAAATAAACGGGGTCACTTATGAACTGCTTAACGAGAGACAATAAAGCCCTTTCATTGTACGCTTTTATGACTCAGGGATCGGTGGGCTTCTCCCAGCCCAGCCTCCGGCCGTCTCTGCCTTTTTTCCTCCTTTCGTTGTAAGTTACAAACCCGCGAGTGTTGTAAGAAATAATTTACACTCTTAAAAAAAAAAGAAAAAAAAAGCCCAAAAAACAAAAAACCCCCCCCCCCAAAAAAAAAAAAAAAAGGTTGCCAGTGTCTTTCTGTCTCCTGGCACATATTGAACTTAAACTACACGAGACATTTTGCCAGTTTTGAACAATTGCCAGTCTTTATCCAAGATAGAAACAGCCGTGTGAGAACTGGACGGAGAGGACCAGTCCTAGATGTGAGATGGTGGGACAGGAAACCTCATGTTCCTTGTCTCCATCAGGAAAAAAAAGAGCAGAGGGTTAGTTTGGATGGAAAACCTTGCAGCCCAGGTCCGCGAAAGTCAGCTGAGCACGTCTGGCGATATCTAGATACACTTGTGCGTGCATAGTTGACTCTTTATTTTTTTAAACTATTATCATTGAAACTGTTTTGCAATGCCAAGCAAACCTTTTTCCACTTAGACTCCGCTCAGGGCGGTGGGAATATTGTTCATCAAATGAAATAATTTGTAATAAAACACATACTTCAGAGATGGGAAAGAATGCCAGCGTGTCGCCGAAGGGCGGGGAGAGGAGAGCTGGCGGCCCCCCGCCCCGGCTGCTGCTGGGCCGTGCCAGCGATTCCCAAGGCCGGGCAGCGCCGGCCGTGCCCTACAACCCCGGGCTTGGGGCAGGCACCGGGATCTGCCGTCGGGGGAGACAGCCGGGACACCCGATGGAGAGGGGGAGCGTAACAAACGAGGTTCTGGGGGGGAAGTCACCTGCCATCTCCTCGAAACTTTCACTCCATGAACAACTAAGCACCAGTCCAGGGGCGAGTGCCGGCTGTGCACAGGGAGGACGTCGAGGGCCACCTCTCTGGAACACTCTCTGGACGTGGCCCTCAGAAACGTTGGGCAGACCCTGCAGGCCTCTTGCAGAGGTGTGTTAGGACATCGGCTCCGCAGGGCCTCCGGGGAAAAGATAGAGTTCCCTAAACTCTTACATCCCGCTGCCCCGATACGTCGGGTTTCAATTGTGACAAGTGCCTGTTTTCTTAGGGTAAGAGGTTTAATATGTCTGGTGAAAGGGTCTGTGGCAGTGAGGCTCACAGCAGGTAAGCAGCTCTGCTAGGAGGCTTTTTAGTCCCACTTCTAACACTCCTAACATATTTGCAAGATTTGGGAATAAAGCGGCTTGGTTTTAGTCTCGAGGACGAGCTGAGATTTCTGGTTTGTTTTACAAGCTCGTTACAGGCACATTTGGCCAACGGGCACTGTTTTATGTAAAGACAAAGACACAGAGCCCATTCTGGGAAATGCGGGGCTTTTAGAAAACTCTGCTCCGTGGCTTATTGTCTACTGGGTGGCTTTGGAATAAAAGCCGCTCAAACACAAAACCCAAACTCAAGGCAGTTGCACGCGATGGGCTACTGACCCTCCGAGTGCAAATACCTTGGAGGCACATGGAGACATTTATCGGGGGATGCTGTCCTCTCTCATCCTCTGGGCATGTCCCTGCTCTCCACGGTAAGCACCGCAGCGCTCCTGTGCCGGCCGCGGAGAGCCGGGGGCGCGGGCGGAGGTGGCGCAGGACCCCAGCCGGGTGGCCACCCTGTGTCTCTCGCCCACCAAAACAGTGGCCACCTCGCCGTGGACTTCACTGGGGCACGAGCAAGCGTGCGCTGTGCAGAGAAGCGGGCGGACCGTGGGATCCTTCTCCGGGTGCAGCCGGTGGGATGCGGAGAGGGCGGCACTGCCCGGGCCTGCCCGCACCCCCGGCCCCGCGCAGCCTCCCCTGCCCACGTCGAACAGCGCCTGCTGCCCCCTCGCTCTCCGAGAAGACGAGAGATAATCTACTCGCAATTCGCCTTTGTCACAGGAGAGCAAAGGGAGGCCGTTCCCTGCCTCCCCAGGGTCCCCACTGGAACGTCCACTTCTTGGTCCACCAAAGAGGACTGGGGCGCAAGACGTTTTGCTCAGAAATTCTATTTTATTTTGAAGCCTATCTCACAACGCAGAGGAAGGAAAACAATAATAGTCTGAGATGATCTAGTTCTTTGGAATAGATGAAATTGTTTCCTTGAATATCTAATGTTGCAATTCCAGTTCGAAGTACACCCATTTCCTCTTTATTACATCATTCTGCATTTTATTTCTATGATTTTATGTTTTACTGCTGTTCCTGCAGAAGTCTATATTTTCAGCGTTATAGAAAGTCTCTGAAGATCCATAAGATTATTATTTATCTGAGTTTCTGTGTCTCCGAGTGCTGTATACATTATATAATTGCCTTAAAATGTTTTCATAAATTACATTCAGAAATGTGTCATAGTAAATTACCTTTGTAATAAAATGTAAAAAATGCAAATGGCTGTTGTCTTTATTACATTTTAAACCATTGGTTTATCTGCACTATTTCACTTGTCAGTTGCACAATATGTTGTATAAAGGGAAAGCACAGTTTGATAACAGATAGATGGAACCTCGTGTGTAATCTAGCAGGCACGTACAGTTTGGGTCATTTCCTTATCTCCCGCAGAAAAGACATTATCCCCCTCATATTTACATACTTTTCAATATTTGTCAAACAATCATAAATTATAAATTAATGAAATGTTCGACAGTCTTCAGAGATCAGGCTAATGAAGACATTTACCTTTTTGGTGATTTGGATTCTCATCTTTGTAAGTTTAATGACATTTAGACTCTCACGGTTTATTAGGCTTTATTAGATTTGTCCTTCACTCCTGCTGTCATTCAGATGTCTCTGCATAAACATCACCTGCTTCAGGTACAAGAACAAATCGTCTTCTTCCTCTGGAGCAGCAGCGACACCACGCCTGGGCGCGGAGCGGGGGCCCGGGGCCGGCACAGGCCGCGCTGCTGTCCTCGCCCGGCACCGCGGGCTGCTCGCCACCCCGGCCGGGCTGGTAGCCCGCTCTCTGGCCAGCCCCGGCGGCCGGGAGTTGCTCAACGCCCTCCCAAGCCAAGGAACCCATCTGCCTTTGGTTACGCGGAGCCCGGCCCGCAGACAGGCGCACCCAGCCCGGCCCCTCGAGGCCACCCCTGCCAGGCTCCCGAGCGACGCCTGAGCGTGCCAGTGCCACACGCCAGCTCTTAGCACGTTGTTTGTTCTTCTCTCGTGTTCCTCAGGGCTGCGCTGGTGCCGCGGAGCGCTGGGTCGGCCGTGCCCGGCCGGGCGGGCAGAGGAACTCGCTCTCAGGGTGGTACCTGCCTCCCCAAGGCCATTAGAAATTAAATTGTCCCCAGAAAGGTCGGCACTCGTCCTCCTCCACCTCTGCCTGGAGAGGCACACGCTAAGTCCCACAGGCCAGACCCTGGCGCCATCTTCACGGGAACAAAGACCCGGGGCTCCCCAGCCTCGCCGCCTCCCTGTAATCGAATTTCCTAATTTCATTACTCCGCTGGCAAATGTCAGGAGCATGTGTTGGGGCACGCTACCCCCGCCTCTCCGTACTCCCCCGTCCCCGGGGACCTGCCGAGTGCCTCGACGGCCGGCCCGGCCCCACGCTTCTCCCGGCCTCGGGAGCGGGCAGCGATGCTGGGCGCTGCCTCAGAACCTCGGCACTCCATCAGAGGTCGAGCCTAAACCTCGCCCCACGAACCTCCAACATTATTTGCAGAGGCTTCCAAATATTTCCAAACAACGCGTTTTAAAAACACAACGGAGAGTTATTAAAGCGCTTGTTGGTAAAGTGAGCATGTGTTCTGCAATCATCAAAAATTGATATGTACCACCAGTAAAGTAATTATGCACCATCCTGAGGATACGAGAACAGTACATTGTTAATCCACTTGCACACCCGTTGACTTGCAGCATCAGGCTGCAAATAGCTTAATTAAGTCATACACGTGGAATATAACCATATTGTTACATTGCATTATGCACACTATATCTCAATTTATTGGGACAATTAATGCCAGTGATAGACCTCGGGCGAAAAATATTAACCACAAAGCACTAAAGTTGCATTCTGGTGACATTTGCAGTACGGCAAGTAAACATTGAAACAAGGCACAGCCTTCGAGAACTGTGAGGAGTGCCGGGGACGCCTCTGTCCCCAAGCTCACCCTTAGCAGGCAGTGGGCAGCCGGAGGGAGCGACCTCCGCATTTCTCCGTTCCTTGGCTGAGTTCTGGCTTGCCAAAACGCTCGGAGGATCAAAACTGAAAAAACCCTTATTCTTCTTTACTTCAGGGAAGTTTGGGTTGGTTGGGAGCTCCAGGATCGGCTCTCAGAAGGTGTGAAGTCCAGAAGGGGCCTGAGAGCCAGAGCGAGTTTCCTCGCGGAGCAGAGGAGCTGTAACATAGCGGGGCGGGGATTGAATCCAGCGTTTCACGGGCAGCCTACAGCTGGGAGGACACACCGGCCTGTCTAATATCTTGCACACCGTAAACATGACCACATGTCCGTATTTCCTACGGGGAAGCGGCGAGGCTGCTTCCCGGAGGTGACTCTGGGCTGGCTCCCGGCCCACCGTGCCCGGAGCGCGGCAGAGCCGACCCGGTGTGCCCGGATCCCGATGGAGTCGGGTCACAACGTGTCAGCAGCGTCCAGTCGGTGGCACAGCTATTGCCCAAGGTGGGGACAGCCAGCCCAGCCGGCAGTGCCCCCCGCCCCGAGACAACCTGCCCCCTCACCCGCTCCGAACTGCGGGGCTCCCCCGCCTCGTCGTCCCTCGAGGGACCCGGGGGGTGAAGGCAACGCCGGTGGCGCTCACAGCATCACATATCCCCGGGGCTTCTCCAAGTGCTCTGCGCAGACTTCACAGCCGGGGCTGAGCGGCCCTGGGGGAGGCGGTGGGACAGGTCTGGGGAGGAAGGGCCAAGGGGGCAGCCCCGAGGGGCAGGAGGTTTCTCTGTCCAGATCATTTGTGTAAGCAGGGGCAGGGACGCTTCTGGCAGCATGTGGCTGGGTGGTACCCCTTTATCCTCTGATTTACCACCTTTTCTCTAAAACCGCTCAGAATCTATATTATTTTATGAGCAACAAAACATTCCTAAATCAAAACCAAAACTTCTTTGGTCGGCCGATTTAACTGCTTCCTCCAAAATTTTCTAAACGCCCCTCGATGATAAGCTGTCATTCCCAGCCGGATGAAGCCTCTCCAAATTTTCCCAGCCTGCGTTCTTTGGAGGTGCAAGGGGCGATTTCCAGCCTCTCGAGGTCTTTGATTTAACGGATTTCTGAAGCGTTTTGGGGAAAAGGCGCCTAGTAGGTCATCAGGATTCCCCCAGACGTTTCTCTTGCCCACGTCGAGGTGACCCTTGAAGCGCAGCCGCAAGTGGAGGCAGGAGCACAAGTCAGAGCCAGGGGCTGGGCAGCGGCGGGGGCTGCCGAAGGTCAGGGTTTGCTAAGCCGGACACAGGTGTCCGCCCACACCGCGGTGCCCAGGGCTCCTCAGCTCCCCACGCACACGAGTGGGGGATCTGCTTTTCCCAAAATTTTTCCTGCCAGCATCTCAGCGCTTCTCGTAAGCCGCTGCGTCAGCGGGGAAAGGACTGCAAACTGGTTTCTGCTCCCGACCACTGCGTGACTGGTGCCGTCTTCGCTCCGGCAGCGCCTGTCGGGGAACCATTCCCGGAGATCCTTAGGCGTAGGAAACTCCGCAGTAAATTTGCTCTTTGAAAGGGGACAGTGTCCATGTGCTGCTCGCCCACTCAGACACTCAAACCCATACTCTTTCCTCCACTCCGTAGCTGGCTTTTAGCAGAGTAGAGGGTATAGGAGGTACACTCCTCCTGTTTCGTTTAATCGTTTACAAATTAAGCCCAATATCAAGAGTTCAAATCCCCACTGTCCTGGGGAAACTGCCGGCTCTCGGGGATAACCCTCGGCTCCCGGGCACTGCCCGCAGCATTCCCACCCGCAGACTGGACGCAGGCAGGACCTCCGGCCCCCCTCTCGGTGCCTGGCAGCACCTGTGCCCTCCACGCGTGGGCTCGGCACTCCCCCGTGGCGGAGGACCCGCGCTGCGGTGGCCGCGCTCCCCGTGCGGGTGGCGGCGTGTCCCGGCCTCGGGCACAGGGGGCTGCGGGCACCTCTCCGCCCGCCGACTGCGCCGCCCGGCCGGGTCTGGGTACCGGGGACAGAGGTGACAGGGGCAGCTCGGCGTTAGGCACTCGCGGCTGCTGCAGCCCCCCTCCCAGGGGAGGCGAGGACACTTGTCCTGCAGGATGGGAGAATTATGGAGGAAGGGGCAAGAGGCGAGAGGTGCCCGGGTAGGACGGGCAGGACTGGCACGGAGCTTTCGGTCCGCACTGCCCCCCCCGATTATCGTCACCCCTGCAGAACCAGAACTGTCTCCTTCGGCCCAGCGGCACCAGGAACTCTGTCCTGTTACTAAAGCAGGTGGGCACAGCCTCGGACTCAGAATGAGGAGCCACATCTCTGCCCTCGCTTACAGCCAGGACAACTTTCTGGAAGCCAATGGCAGTCTCCGAGTGCCACTGAGATCACAAGAATTGCAAAGCTTCTTACGACAGAGGAGATGGGAGTTTGGTAATGGTCGTAGGGTTGTTTATAAGTGTTTCATAACAATAAACAGAGCCCACACCGAATTAAACCCCTTGCCCCACACAATCGCTAGCCTGTGGTATTTATTTTTGTTGTAATTATTAATCGCAGTTATTATTTAGATCCATTTATTACTCAGAAGAAGGACAGGAGCTGATTCACAGTACAGCCTTCAGCTGCAATCCTTGCAGTCCCTTAGACTTGTCCTTTCTGGTTATGGCCGGGAAGCCCTCCCTGGAGACGAGACATGAGGTGCTACTAAATTAAAAAGTAACACCTTGCCCAGGGACTATGAATGCCGCGTCTCTTTTTTTTAAACTAATAAAAATAAAAAAAGGTTAAAAAAGAAAAAAAAGAGAGAGGAAAAATCCTGAGTTGAAGAAGAAAGAAAAACTGTTTGTGACATATGAATTGCAAAAGTTCACTTTTGTTTATTTATTTGTTGAGATACTTTTAAGGGGGGCGGGGGAAGTGGGACAAAGCACGATAAACATAATAAGAAGCTAAAAGTCTGGAGGACTGTAACTTCGGTGGATTGGTTTAAAGCGGGCAGACTCTGTCTACCTTTGGCCATCTGGCTGATTTAAGCTTTTGCCCCCATGCTGTATGATTTTAGCTTAAAATCTCTTCCGTTGCAGTGCCGCTTTTATTGAATTCATCAAAAGCAA
>VWZP01005658.1:3467719-3494742 GCA_013396995.1 Dicaeum eximium | reverse complement strand
GAGGACCGTCTTTTTTTTTTTTTTTTTTTTCTTCTTCCCTTTTTCTCATTTGAATGCTCCTGCTAAGGGAGAGAAGGAGACCTAAACACATCTGGGGATGGTACAGAATTCACAGAATCACTAGGCTGAGAGAGACCTTCAAGATCATCAAGTCCAGCCTGTACCCTAACACCTCAACTAAACCATGGCACCGAGGGCCACATCCAGTCTCTTTTTAAACACACCTAGTAGGTTACTGGTAGGTAATTTATACCTGGGTTTTGTACATAGAGGAAAGGTAAGAAATTGTAGGTCTAGGCATAAATTGTGAGAAGATGTGCCAGAGAAAATAGTGGAGAGAGGACAAGGCTTAGAAGAGCCGAGTATAGAAAAAGTTATTGGTGAGGAAAAGGCCTGAGCAAGGAGTGGATGCTTGCTTTCTCCACAACAGGCAGCAGAAGAGAGTGGGCTTAAACTGTAAAGAGGGTTTGAGGTAGAGATGGACTGAGGTCTCCAGCTTTCAGAAGAGCTGAGTGTTGGAGCTGACCTAAGGAGGTTTTGGGGTATTCATCCATGGTGAAGCCAGACGAGCCTCTGCTAGGGATGACATGAGTGTGATGACCCTGCCTTTGAGGCAGAAGACTAATTCTCTTCACTCTCTCTAGCTATGTCTGATATGTTTTAGATAAGAGAAATGACAGATTTGGTACTGAAAAAATAAAATAAAATAATATAAACTCAGTCTTGTTGCATTACTGTGCTAAAGGGGGAGAGGTTTAGACTGCATACAGATCCTCTGACATTGCTCCCAGCAAGTGGGACAAGCTTTGAAGATACTAAGGCAGGCTTTAGTAGTAAAGGATTAGTATTTTGTAGAATTAGTATGGTATTTTAGGTATTTAATTATGTAATTACCATATTAAGAGACAAAGGCAATCCAAGTGAAAATGTGGACTTTGCAATGTGGGAGGACTGGGTGCTGCAGCTCCATCCAGGAGCTGGACTTGTGAGGTCCCAGCTAATGTGTGCATCACTGAGGTTGCTTTGCACCACGAGCTGAGGTTGCAGGGACATGCTTAAGAAAACTTTTTACTGTGCAGGTGACCACTTTTCCAAAAGAAGTAAGGATCTGACTTTTAAAATCAGCACGAGTGCTACCAGCCCTGAATGTCAATGTAAGTATTTAATTTGAATTTTCCAGGCCTCTAATTCTTCTACCTACCAGATCACTAGGAATAAGATTCAGTGTCCAAATGCTGAAAATGTGGCTGATTTTATACCTGCATGTCTCTGAAATCAAACAAACAACTTTTTCTTAACTGGGAGCTGAAGAAAAAATATGTTATCCTGAAGTCTGAGTTCTCAATGTATTGAAGGAAGTGTGCAAAGAGTGGTGAAAAATATGGAGGGAGTAATTTCTAATGAGAAACAGAACACAGTTTTATAGTGCTCTTCCCTGGAATTTAGTTGTCATCCAAGTGTTTCCCATGAACAATAACATTCCAGATATATCCACCTGGTAGCAATGGGCACAGCTTTAGAGTTTTAAATGTTTTTTTTTTAGCGTATATGAACCTGAAAACATACTTTCTACTGGGAGACAAGCTGTTTGGCAAAGAACTCCCACTCTTTCCTCTGCTTTGATATAAAATTTCTCTTTTCATTTACTAACATACTTATGGAAATAATTTGCAAACATATTGTATCTCTTAAGTTGGAGATATTATGCCATTTGTTCTTATGCAGGCTCCTAAGTGAAGGCATTGTGGGGGTCCTGCTTAAATAGTGGATGTGAAGAAAGCTTCATGTATTTCATGGGTTGGTGGGTAGGGACTGTGCTGCAGCATTTCACCTCCTGCTTGTTGAACAATTGTGCATTAACTTTTCACTTTTCATTTAAAAGAAATAGCAAAAAGTTGAGTGTAGCAGCCTTAGTCACCAAGATTGTGATATAAAAATAACTTCCAGGCCTAAACTAATGCATTATCTGAGGGGAGCTGAAATAAACTGTTGGTGTGAACAACCCCATCTATTTTAACAGATTGCTTATTCAGAAGCAAAAACTAAATTGGGAAGAATGCTATATTAAATAAATACCACATGCATGACTCACCAGCATGTTGTTCCTTTTCATATTTAATTATACCTAGGCTTCAAGGTCTATTGTTTACCTTAAGATGGAAAGAAACACCTTTTTTTTTTTAAACAAAAATGCAGTAAAATTTGGGGATTTTAATAGCAAGTGCTACATGACAGGAAGAGCAAACTTTACATGGGGCAGTTTAATTTTGCAAAGTTTGCCATGCATCTGCTTTAAGAGGATAAAGGCAAGCAGAAGAGCAGTGCAGCAATTACAGTGCCAGACAGCAGTTTGTATTGAATAGGTCATTTAGAATGGAGTTCTGGCAAGTGTAAATGTCTGCTGTGCTGCTTACAGCTCCTCTTGGGCACAATAAGATTTGTGAAAGTGTTTTCTACTTGGTGTTTCTTGAACAAACATTTTCTTTGGAGGAGTCAGGGATCTGTGTCTTTTTCTTGTTTGTTCTCCCTGAGCACAAATGACAACATAATTATTGCATGCAAGGTAGTGGTGGTGTTGAGGGACTTTGAGCATATTTGTGATTTCATCTAAATTCTTTTACTTCCTCTGACTAAAACTTTTCAGAAATCTACTAATTGTCTGTATAGCTCATATATAAGCCTTACAATTTATGAAATTATCGTTATTATGGATGATGGATAGTGATATTTATACTTTCATATACCAAAACCTTGTTGTATTGTTGATCTTATGAAATCTCATAGCTTTCTGTGTAGGAAATAGACTTTCAGTTTGGATTTTGTCTGTACAGATACCCACCATAGAGGGCTCTTTTTTAAAATTTGGTTTGGTGGATAAATAGCCTTATGAGACAATAAAGAGGACAGTCTGGTCTGCTGTCACTTGTGGAAAAAAAAGGCAGATTAAAATGTGATATAGGATGGTGCTTCATGTAGCTGGGAGTAGAATTTCTTAACATCTTTACTACCATTATAAGTTATTTAAAGAGATTTTCTGAACCTCTTCACTGCTGAAATTAAAAAAAGAAAAAAAGAAAACAAAAAACCCAGCAGAGTTCCCAGATCATCCACTTTTAACTAATTTGAAAGACTCATGAGATGTAGGAATTCAGCAAAGAACTTTTTATTTTTATCATCCTTGTCTCAGGTCTATATACACTGCAGATGTAACCAAAATTAACCCTTGCAAACCCTGCATCTCCTGCAGAACCTTGTGGTGAGGGGCATTTGTTGCTTTGTTGGTAATGTTGGGCATTTGACAGTTTTGTGGTGTTCTGCATGGCCCAGACTGCCAGGCCTGTTCTTTACTCTCTGGGGCAGTGACAAAGCAAAAGGTCTTTTCTAGACAGCAAGGTCCTAAAAGGATTTCATTGGGAATTCCCTTACTTCATGCACATTGGCTGCTCAATGAATTTTTACTATTTTTACTTGACTTGTTCTACATTCAAGACTTCTAGGGAGAGTGGTCTAGGGGTCACACAGATCCAGGAAAAGATTTTTTTTCAAATTTAAATTTCCTCCCCTCCACTGTTGCTTTTCTTAAACCTTGAAGGTAATTTCCTGGTTACAATGTCACTCTTGTCTTTCTTGGTGTGCCCTAAGACAGGCTTGCTCTGCTATGGTGAAAGGCTGGGGGTTTAATTTAGTTATTATTGCTGTGGCTTGCACAGGCTTTTTTGGGTGTTATTGACTGTATCATTCATCCCATTACATCAGATGGCAAACTTTTTTTCCTGAACATCAGCTATATATAGAGGCAAGGAGATAAATTTCCAGACCAGAGATTTCTGATATTCTAGGGATATTCCAGAGGCCTCTAATTTCAGATCATTGTCACACTGGTGAACAGCAAGGGCCTTGGCAGACTTCATTTTATGTGTAGCAGAGAAAAAAAAAAGAAAAATGGAGCCTCTAGATATGATATGTCTGGCCTAATTCTGGTATGGTTCAGTGAGCTGTGCAGTGTTCTGCTTGATTTACCTCAGTGTAAACAGTGTTTGATCTCCTCTCCCAGGCTGGTCTGGTCCCCCCTCCTTAAGTAAGGAAATCAGGGGAAGTTTTGATCCCTATAGTCAGAGCAGTGGCCTGGCCTCCCACAACTTGTTTTATTTGAGGGCCTCCTCAGCCAAGTCTCCCGTGTTCAGTTGGATGCTGCTGCTTCCAGGATGTGCTGTTTGTGTTCACCCTGCTGTGCTGGCTCTTCTCTGCAAGCCTTTAGTATGTCTGTGGTGCCAGAGTACCCCAAGATGTATGGATGGCCTTTACCACAGTTTGCTTGAATTCCTTCTTTATTTTTAATGGGTCACACAGATCCGATAAACTAATGTTTGTTTTCATCTAGATCAGAGACCTCAGCGCCCCTTTTGGCTGTTTGCTTGTTTGTGTGTGTGTGCAAAGTGCAGAGTTTTGTAGGAATTCTGTACTGCAGGAAGAAAATACCTTTCAGATGTGCTTTCCCTGAAAAAAAATTTCTCATTTTCCAACATTATGCATAGTTATGGTATTCTGATTTAATTACATACAGAATAAATATAACGTAGACCCCAAACTGGTGAGATCAGCTTTCAATCACAGCAGGCCATAAGCTCTAGTAATTAACCATACCTCCACAAACCATCCCTGCTAATAAATCCAGGGGAAAAAAAGAACACAGCGGAGGAAAAAAAAAGGAGAAATGAAAAAGACAAGATTTTATAGCAAAGAGCCCAAAGCACCCTGGTGGATACACAATGCATCCCTCAGAACACATAGGGTGGTGAAAGCTTTGTTTTCCACACGGAGGTGCCTGAAGCTGGGGATGTGGAGCTCTTCCTTTGAGGTTGGGGCTGGAGTGGCTCAGCTTCTGCCCTTCCCTCTGAGCCCTTGGGGAGCCTGCAGAGAGGGGTACCCAGCTGGGGGATGGGGTGGGAAAACTTCTCAGCTGGCTCCAGGTGAGCTCTGGGCCGCTCTGAGCCAGAGTGGGACAAGGCAGCACCTCTGCAAAGCTGAGCCCAGAGACTGAGAGTGAATGTGCATTGTCCTCTCCCGTGTGGGTTGGGAGGCTTCACACGGATCACGGCTGCTGCTTTCTAGTGGTGCTTGAAATTTTCCTCTCAGCTTCTGATGTGCCACGTGCAGCCCTTGAAAGTTCCCAAGCTAGAGTCTTAACAAAAGAGATATAAAGCAGGGAGTCGTTCTTCAGTTAAAAACAAACAAAATTCAAGACATTCTAAATGAAACAATGGGAATTGTAGAAAGATCACCTGTTTCATTTCAGTCAGGCCCCCAGAGATATTAAACACACTTACTTCACAGACTTAATTGCCTCAGGATGAGGCAATCCTGTATATCTTTTTTAGAACCATTAATAACCTACTTCACCTGATTGCAGCAAGTATTTTATTAGAGGATTTGTCAAATGGTAAATGCAAGGACTTTATGCACAGATAAACAACAAAAATTGACCAAATTTAGCCTCCACTTACAGCTAAAGCTCATTTTTATTTTAATCTTCCATTTAATTTGAAACTTAATAGCTTTTCAAAAATTAAACCTACGTGATTTTCCTACAACACTTATTTTGATTAAATCAAATATGCTCATTTGTACAATACTCAGTGCCTTGTTATTGAGCATTGTTGAATATGTGCAATTTTATACTTGCTCCTTTTATTCATGACATGACATAGAAGAAAGGAGAAATTCTAGAAAGGCAATGAAAAACTAGCCATCCACAATTTATATTTGTGTTTATTTATGTGTGTTCCTTTGCAAGCACAGAATGCTGCCCTTCAGAAGAAGCCAAGGCATGCACACAATTGAAATGTCTCATTGCCTGGATGGTAGAAAAGGGTCTGCACGTTCCAGGGTGTCTCAGGGACAGGATAAAACTGTGCAGTGATGGTGGACAGAGCAAGCATCGTGTTTGTGAGCAAGAGGAGATGCTGCTGCTGACATCCGGCCCTCCTGGCCGTGCTGAGAGGGAAGCAAACTGCTGGGGATCCAGAGGACATCAGCAAACAAAAGCAGGAAGTTAGCAAATGTCTTCTTCAATGAAAGGATGCAGTAATTTGCTTTCTTTAGCATTAAAAGGAGAATGAAGGGCCTCATTTTTGTTTTGGGATGGAGAGGTAATAACAAAGAAAAGGTGTTGTTTAATTCTCTGTAGCTGTTATTCACAATTGGCTGATATTTACAGGAAGGTAAGATTAAGCTGGATATTAGGGAATAATTTCTAGCTTCTGGGATAGTGAAACATGGAACAGATTGTTGGGGTGTGTGTAGAAATCTCCTTGATGGAAATTTGAAAAACCAAGTCAGACCTCTGTTGTTTGGAGGTGTTTGGAGACAGATCCAGCCAGCTCCAGCTCTGGGGCTGGGCTGGTCTGATGCTCTGCTCCTCAGCACTCTGCTCATGTGGCTCTGTCCTAGGGCAAGGTCAGGCAGACAAGGATGTAACACAGCAGAGAGACTTCTCTGTGAAATAGCAGGAGTGTATCTGATCCTCAGTATGCAAGAAACATTTCTGGCTGGGAGTTAAGACATGGGTGGGGAATGGTGTCTGTCTGCCCTGCTCTACAGAGCTGATACATTTTCTGCTGAAGCTACTTTTAACAGAATTTTGTATTATAAATTTACACTGCCATGTTTATCTTACTTTTCTTAACATAAACAAACCAAAAATCTAGCATGGCTTTGGCACCACCTTCCTCAGTCCTAAATGTTTTAATCTAAAATACCACTGTGGTGCCTCAGAGTGCTTGTAGTTCAGTGTCTCACATCACTAGCCTTTGCATGATCAGTGCATCCCTCACAGAGCTCTGCAGCCAGAAATTCCCTCTTCTGTCTTCTGGTAGTGGCCATAGTGAAAAAAGGGAAATAAAGTCTCTACAGAATATGGCATTGCCTCTTCTTAGTCTCATTATTTTGATTTCCATTGAAACACGTTACTTAAAAAAAAAAAAAAAGGTATAAAATATAGAAACATTCCTGTGGCTATTAAAATCCATGTTCTGATATACCTGCAGATTCACAGAGAACTTTTTTGTGTACTTTTGAATGGAAGCTCAAGAAGAGGTTATCAAAAAGAAAGGAAATTTCCACTGCAGAAATATTATATCCTTATGAAATGCATTATGACTTACTCTGCTGTCGTGTGCTGGTGACTTAAAGAATATTGTGGAAGATAAGGACTGATTATGAATTCTGTGTTGGTGAAGATTAAAGATCCCCCTTAATTCCTGTTGAATTATTCTAAAAGGAAAATATCATGTCTCAGCAGTGGATTCTGGATATCTGCTTGCTCTTTGGCAGGGGAAGACAGAGAGAAGGGGACTCTTCAACCTCAGGCTGTGTTCTGAGGAGAGTGCACTGACAGTTCATCAGGCAAGCTCACCCCTTTGACTAGCTGGCCAAAGGTGGGAGATATTTATTTTCATGTACAAAATGCCCTTTAGCCCTAAGCTTCTCCTGAAGTGTCTAAATTTCAATTAGAAACCAAACCTCAGGCACTATTAATGTATTTTTTTTTTCAAACCTACCTTTGTTTCATTTTAAAAAAATGGGATATGTGCACTTACACTGCAAGGAGAATACAATGAAGAGGGGAAAATCAGCCTTTAATATAATTAGCTTATCAGTAATGAACTTAATAGCATTTTTATTTCAGTGATAAAAATCTAACTGGATCCAGTGCAGGATAGTCCTTTATGAGTCAACAGAAGCCAACCTGGCACATGCTGCAGGTGGTCAGTTCTGCCCTGTGCTTCTTGCAAATTGGCTTGTTCCTTCACTTTGTTCGGTAGGTGCTCTTAATATCAAAATATTCTCGACATTCCCTCCCAAAAGAAGTGTCCTGTGTGCCACACTCACTAACTGCTGCCTGGCTTGGGCTCTCTTTGGGGGCTCTTTTTTACTTTCTGGCAGGTGTTTGTGTTGCTTTTTAACTGGGGGCACATCTTTGTAAAAAGGATGGAGAGCACAGCTCTGCAGGGTCTGTGGGAGGCTGGCTGTGTGTGCTTTGCTTACCAGGCTTCCAACCCAGCACCCCTTGGTGGGCTGGATTTGAACCTGCTCTTTTCCTGGCTTTCAGTCCGAGTGTCCTGTAGGATGCTGCCTCCTAGGAACCCCAGACAGATCCTTTCTTTAGCTGTGTGTTGGAATCTGCTGCAGTCACTGGATGTTGAGGAGGGCTCAAGCCTGGTAAACCTGTGCTCTGCAAAGGCCAGTGCTCCTCACAGGGAAAGCAATCACTGCTTTCAGTATCTCCACTGGACTTAAGAATGGCAGTGGTGTCAACCTGCTTGTCATTAGATGAAAACACAAGGCATTATGTACATGTTCAGACAGAAATTTTCCAAGTAATTTATTACTTTTTTTTTAAAGGTAAGGGGAAAAAAGTGCAACCTGGAATATTTTATAGCAGCTCTGCAGAGAGTTTTTAGACTCTTGAGTTGTGGGTTTTTACATTCTGTTTAAGACTCATTTTAGGTGATTTATGTTCTGTTTAGATCTGGGCCCAAGGTATCAGTAAGAAGCTTATAATTTTGCAGTGATCCACAGCTCTCTGGAGGCTCAGACTTCTACCAGAACATCAGCTTTGATAGAAAACTAGGTGTTTTCTGCACTTGAGACACTGGATCATAAAGTTATAGGACTGGAGAAGACCTCAAGATGTGAGCCAGTCAATCCTCCTTTCCCCACTATAACTAAACCCATGTTTTAGTGTTGGTGTTGTGATGTATACAGGAGACAGTTTGGGAATGGGGAAAGAAGTCTGGAAAATAAATAGCATCAATTGATTTCCTAGTTTAGGATCCGGGAAGGGAGAGTGATCAGGATATAAAAGCTGTAGCTTTAAATGACACTTTAATATGTATTTCTGTGTCTAAGGAAGCATGCTCTCAGCAGCCTCAGCACAATTCCAGCTGTAAATGAAATCACTAAGAGCACTGCTGTTCCTGCTGCTTCACCCATCTGAATTTTGAAGAACACCTTTCTCATGTTGTTGTGGTTGCTGCTCAGCAGTGCTGATGACAGAAAGTCTCTGTGTTATTACTTTCTGTGACTTCACATAGGGTACTTTTGGCTCTGCTGCATTCTAAGACCATTCTGCCATAGCCTCACATTTAAATAACTTTAGTCATTGCCTGGTGAAGGCCACTCATCCTGATTGGGACCTTCAACCCCATTTACATCTCAGCTGATAGAATATCATGTTTGAAGTCACCTTGGATGATGAGCTGTTAGACAATGACTGGCTTCTCCTCTCAGGTGGGAAGTGTTGCATGAGCAGAGCTTCATGAACTCTGTGTGTGGGAAGTGAGATAAATATGGATGTGCACACATCCTTCAGGCAGACATGGATGGAATCCCTTTCTCTGCAAGGAGATGGAGAACAGATTTTAAAGGATGTGAAGGTAGACCAAGGAAAGTCTTCATTTAAGACTTCCTTGTATGAGTAACAGGGGCTTCTATTTTCTTTTGCAAATGGTTTGTGTGTCACTGTGTGGGTGGTTTTCATGGTACAGAGCTGGAAAAGCATTCAAAAGGAACAGGGGAGGGCTAAAACAAAGTCTCAGAAGGGAGTTGCTGTTATTCAGGAAAGTAATCAAGACTATTCTTGCAGGAAAGCCAGTTTCTGCCTAATAACATTACTTCCTTTTCTTTAGAGACGTATTGGTGGTGTTCCTCATCAATAGAAAAATAGTTTTATTTCTAAAAAGAAACGTTTTCCTATAAATTCTGGATAATGGAGTTCTGAAGAACTCCATGGTGTATGCAGGACACCCAGATGTGCTCCTCTAGAATGTCATTGTGAACTGGAAATTTTTCTGTATTTCAACTCTGTTTTTTTTCTTTGAGTCTAAGACACTGAGAGCTTGATACAGACTATTTTGTCTGGAGTTTTAATAAGACATGAATGGTCTGAGTTTCCCATCTTTGCTGAGCAACTCAACAAAGCTTTGATCACAATCATTGCATTCTGAAATCTGTATTTTAGATAACACTGGCATACAAAAGCAACCCATTAACGTTCTTCTCCAATGTCTTAATTTATAAAAATAATGAAAATATCTTTTTAATAAATTTGGCTTGGCACTTACCTGAGAAAGATTGAAATGATGAGACCAGGGTAGGGCAGATGGTGTGGGAGAGAAAATCTCAGGCAAACCTATCAGTTAGTGCAGTTTGTCCCCTTGTATTCCCCAAGACTGTTTTTTTATTTCTTCTTGGCAGAGGAAAGATGTCAATTTATTTTTGCTTTCACAGCCATAGCAACTCTTTGCCTTACACTTATGCACTTAATATTTTGCCATTGTGGCATTAGACTGGTTCAACATGACCTGGTGGAACAACTTCAAGCCATTGAGGCATTCAGACAGGTTATTCATTTTCTGAGCAAGATTGGTTGCTATGAGCAGATGAGGAGTCTCTGTGTTCATCAGGCACCTGTGCAGGAAATGATATTGCAGTGTTCTGTTGAAAGTAATGCTTAATGATTTTGGGATAATCTAGATTTTTTTTAAACAGCTATGTCAGATCCTTTCAACTTTTTGGTTGGCTGATACCTTGTTCATGGTCTTATTCAGCTTATTTAACCAGCCCAGTGTTATCAACTGCATATTATCTGTATGTCTGGAAGGTTCTTTTAAAAACTAATTTTCATACAAGGGCACTTTTATAGAAGACAAATGCATATGAAATCACCAAGCATCACATATCAAAATACCTTAACATTTGTTCACTGTCTTATAATGTCATCCAAGAATGGAAGAGCTCAAGTGATGTCACTTAACAAAAGCACCCAAAGTAAATTCCTTTCTACACAGTATGTAGTTAAGTTCTTAACATTTTGCCACGGGATACTAGGATGTCATGAGAATTGAAGAGCTGATTGGACAACTTAATAGATGAAAACACTATTGAGAGCTAGAAACACTGGTTTCAGTGTTCAGGAAATGGTTCAGGAAGTCTTTGTGCAACAAACGGCTGGAATTGAGACTGTTGCCATTTGTCTCCCTGAGTGTTTGGCCTCCCTCTGCAGGCACCCACATTCAGCCACTGTTGGAGCTGGATACTCCAACAGACAAACCTTGGTTTTATCTACAACAGCAATTCTTGTCCCAAAGTTGGTTAATTAGGCAATCAGCCGAGGGATAAAGAACATATTTGTTTATGTAGATATACTTACTGTTTTATTAAAAGAAAAAAAGGCATCCTAACTTGGAGCTAACCCAAACCCCTTTGAGTCATTGGCTCAACAAGCTGACTTCCATTATAAGTTAGTTTGAATGCTGGAAATTGTAACAGCAGAAGTGTAAAACCGGAGAATTATTTCTACTACTGTATTAGCTGATTATGCTTCAGAAAAAGTGTTGGTTAAGGAGTAGAATGGTGAGACCATTGCTTTCCATTTCTTTTAAAACCTTATAGTTCTCAAGTATATTTTTGTACTGACATCTGGATATTTCAATATCTGAAGCAAATAGGAGCAAAACAGAAACCACCTGGATTTCCAAACTCCATATGTAGAAGATGTAAATGCTCACAGTTTTGCCTTTCTTCCTGTTTTCTTTGATTTTTTTTCTTTTCCTGCTCTGCTTGTTTGCTCTATGAAACCTTCCTAATTGCTCTATTTTGATTTTTGAATTCCTTTAAACAAACACAATGCTGTTTTCCTGAAGATGTGTAGAGAAACCCTGACCTCTGCTGAAGCCTAAGGGAGACTGACCAATTGTTGATATGACTCCACTCCAGGATTTCACAGTGGTAATCTCCGGGTCTAGGAGGGGAATTTTTATAGTTACAATATCAGGACCAACCTAATCAAACCTAAACTTCTGTATAGGTCGTGGTATGTGTTTCACTCAGTTTTCAGTGTTGAATATTCTTCTTTTGTTCATCTGTGTAATAGACAACATTGAAATATTGCTTTGGGTCTAGATGTGAAATTCAGCTGTCATACAATATTTGGCTCACTAGACTTCAGTAGTTAGATGAAGAATTAATTTAGACTGTTGAATTGAAATAAATTCAGTTAATTGAAGTCAGTCAATAGGAGCTCTTTGTACATATTTGAAAGAAGAATGTAGACCTTTTTAAGTCTAATCAACTACAGAACATTATTAAGTTCCCATAAGAAATGGTTTAAGTGCAACGTGATAATGAAAAATGAGACTGAAAAAATTTTGTTCATTTTGAGTAGCTCTACAATCTAGAATCTGAAAAGAAACCACTTTACATAATGGAAGGAGATACTTACAAAGCAGTCAGACTGAAAAATACCTAGAATTATAGGGGGTGGCAAATTAGAAAAGAGCTTGCAAAGTGATACAGTGGCAAAAGTAATTTTAGGTTGGAGAGATACCTTTTTTAGAAACCAAGGAGGTGCTAATGCCTTTATTATGTGAAATGGTGCCTGCAACACCACACTGAGATCTGTGAGCCTCTGACAGTAGAAAAACATCCCCAGTGAAAACAAAACGCAGCAAACCTGAAACGTGCTTTGGAGGCTGGGGCAGAAGTAAGTACTGTACAGCCAAATGCTGATCCTTGCACTCTGCTTTAGAATTGCTAATTTAAGAGGCTCCTTAGTGACTTAAAAGTCAGACAAATGTTACAAAACAATATGAATAACCAACGTTTACCACCTTTTTTTTGCCTTCAGGTAGAAGACTTTGAACTTGATCTTTAGGTTGAATGTCAGGTTCCCTCACTATATATTAATATTGCCTTTGAGAAATCCAGGGCCAAATATCTCTGTGTACGTCAGTATGCCATTTCTTGAATCTGTCTCATTCTCAGAGTGGTCTGCATCTCTTGCCTTGTTGTTGAAGATGTTGAAATGAGTCAGACATCTCTAGAGTTTTCTTCCAACTGCAGAAGTGTCTGCACTGGGCCTGGCTAAAGGTCAATCTAGACCAATATCCTGCACTTTACTATTGCCATGAGCAGATGCCTAGGGAAGAGTGCAAGAACAACTGTGCAGTGATACTTCTCAGAATTGCACTTCAAGCTTCTTGTGGGTTTTTCTCCTGTACAGATGCCATGTTTATGTTTACTAGTCCTGTTGAGTTCCTTTTCTGTTAATATCTCCAGATGCTTTTCAAATCCATATAGATTTTTTGGCAGTCCAGGTGTCTTCCAGTGAAGAGACTTCCTTACCTAACTATGCACTGTATATCAAGAACACCCTATTTTCCTTCTGAACTTGACATTTACAAGTTTCATCTGATGGCCACTCAACTCTCCTGGAGAGTGATTGCTCCTTTCTCATACATCCTGTCCACATCATTCTTGATATTATGGAGCTTTACTCTATCTCTGTTAGTCATTCCAGTATTTTTTTTTTTTCCAGTTCCAAGAGGCTTGGGGTATTTAACCTGCCCATGCCTGGAGGCTGTAGCTGAGTGCTGTTCATACCTGTCACCCTCTCCAACTCTTTTCCCATTCTATTGCAGCAATTTGAGCAGCTACATCAGCGTAACTGGAACTGCTCTCCTTTTGATAATTTACTTTACATTTACATTTGGCTTCTAATCTTGCAGTGAGAGCCAAAGGGGTTGAATCTTGGGCAGCTGAACTGAGCTCGGTTTGAATCTCCTGCAAACATCTGATGAGGAAAGTGGAACTCTGGAACAGAACTGGAAACTGGAACAGAACCACATGTTCTCCTTCCTGGTGCGTGTGAGCAGTGTGGACTGAACCACTTTCCCTAGTTTGCTCAGAAGGACTTTGCTCTTCAGTGGTGATTATTTCTTTGTAAATGTTAGTTATGAAGACAAAACCCTTTTCTGTTCTTCTGAGTAACCAGACAAAGTACACTACCCTAAAATGTGAAAAATAATTTTTAGTTAAATAACTTCCCCCACAAGGTTCGCTTTTGTCAAAAACAATCTTAAAACAAAATTCCAGTCAAAGGGAAAGAATAGATCTAATGTCCTAAAGTTTTGGAAAACCGTAAGATGAAAAACAATAATCTGAAAATAGCCACCCAAAAGAGTGATTAACAGGAAAGGCAGAAATTTAAACAATGCTGGAAGAGCAGGCTGCAGATGCTCAAAATTTTCAGTAGAATGGCTTAAAGCAAGGGAAGTTCAGCATGCTCAAGAGCTCGTGCAGGACTGGGGCTACATGGAGGATGTGTTTTCTCTCTCCCCAGAGCTATATAAATGATACATCTTGGATGAAATTCATCCCCGATGTACAAGTTAAAAATAGAGATTAGAAACAATTCTTTTTAGAGCTAAACATTTGCAAGGGATAAGGACTATTGAATATTAAAAATCTGTGAAGTAACATAAAACAGAGCTGGACAGACATTCTCAGAGAGCTCAGTAAAAACTTACAGAAACCTGAGGTAACGATCAGGCTAGGAATGTTTTTTTAAAAATAACTTTCCCCAGATTTTTTGGGGTCTGTTAAATTTTATGTACTGAAAAAATATTCTCTGAATGGGACCTCAAGCCATTGGAAGCAGACTTTCTCTCCGATTTTTAGTGTGCAAAGGACCTTCTAAAATATCATATTTGCACACCAAGTTTATTTTACATGAGTTTGTTTATTTCTTCTGTCTCCAGGCTGCAGAGGGTGAGTTCTGCTCCATGCTAATCAGGCTGGATGGTTAATGCCTGATTGGTGTGTTAAGTGTTTAGGTTTATGATGCTATATAAGTAAAGTGCTAAATACAAATGAAATAAACCCATCATTACTACAGCTTGCATTAGGTTTACAGTGTTGTGTTCTCAAGATGTGCAACCCGTTTGTGTGTAGCAATTGAAGGTTATACACTTTAGATTATAAGAAGTTCAAGCATGTGGTACAGGAAGAAACATCAAAGGTTAGACTGTTATTATTAGGACACTTCAAAGAAAAGAATTTCTGAAGCCTTTAAGTTTTACGGCAGGTGCATGAAGAGGTGCCAGGTCCTCTCAGGGTGGTCAAAAGAAGACTACATTGAAACTGGATTGCACAGGACCCCTTTTATCTGTCAAAGACAGTTGGGACCCTGACTTGGAAAGAGTTTTAACAGTGATTTTGAATAGTGGACATCAAGCCTCTCTAATTTCAGCTGCTCTCAGCATGGAGGCTCGCAGCCATGGTCCCTCCCAACGGGCACATCTGGGTAGCAGGAGTGTCCTCCTGGTCTGTGGCAGGCACAGAGCGCTGGCCCGGGCGGGCTGGGCTCCCCGCACAACACTCGGGGGCTTGGAGCAGAAATTTGCTTCCATAATTATGGCAGTGCAGGGGGATGACCTCTGCCTCCCGCTCAGTGTCTGTAATCCATTTGGAGACAAAAATGTCATTCTGGTGTTACTTATTTGGGAGAAGTACAAAAGGAGATTAATTATATTTGTAGTTTAAACAAACTAGCACAATAAATCCAACACCTTTGAATTAGGACGTGATCATATGCCCCTAATGGGATATTACAGGAAGCTATATGGAGAATAATATTTTTACAATCAAATTAAGTGACAGTGATGGTTAATTTTAGCTTATTAGAGCAATATCTGTTCAGAGCTTGGAACAAAAACATTTATTTCTTTAGCTTGTACAGACGTCTCTTTCCTGGAGACTTGTATCTCAGCCCCACTTGCTCTGTGCTATAATTTGTCAATTTAATACCACTTAACAAGTATGTTCTTCTTTGGAACATCATCAGGCAAAATAATGACTTTGTCTTAATAAAATGAAAAAACAAAATGAATTATATATAGCCAACAAAAACATATTCCCTGCAACCAACTGCAAGAGGGTTTCTTTCTGCTAATGAATTAATACATTAAGCAATCATAGTTAAAAACCATTTTACATTGCTTTGATCATTCACTTACACGTCATTAACTAGACTAAGCATTTTAGTGTGAAAAGGCTGTGTTTACAAATTAGTCCAGAGGACATGTTTCACACTGAAGATCAGCACATATATTGTGTTTTATTTCAGCTGCACATGACACAACCTTAATATTAGAGCCAGATGATTAAAAGAACATTACCTGAGCCTTGAGAGTCACTGAATGAGCTATGCTAAATTGGTTGTTTTCTATTTTGTGATTAATTGTGCTTCTAAACCATATTTTAGTGTGCTTTGTTTTTCTGTCCCCAGTCATCCCATATTATTAAAGAGAAATTCTGCATATCTCTCCTGGAGTCCAATTAAGGATTTGCATCATGACTAGATTTTTCACTTTAATTACTGTATATAAAGTAGGTTTTGACTTATTTCCATATTTATCAAACTATGCAGAAGAAGCAAAATTCATCAAATAAACAGATATCTGTGGCTATAATTGCAGCCTGCACTGAGCATGTAGGAAGAAAATATGAGGGTCCAAATTTCATTATGTAGAACATAATAAACATCTGAATAATTAAACTGTGTGTAAATCAAATGCTTGGCAGTAGTAAGAATAGAGAAGAGACACCTTGCTTTGATCAGAAAAAATGCCATGTTTCTAAATATATTTAAAAATATATATTTCAGACATAATTCAATCAGCACTGAGTGGAAACACACAAACCAAAGCATTTAATTTGTGGCTTGTTATCAGGTGAGGGAGGATGTCATGTGCATTTAGAAACATTTTTTCATTAATAGTAAAGTAAGCTTAGCTCTCCTTTTTGTATGAGTATTGAAAGCATGCTGCAAATAAACTAGAGCATGCAAACTCCTGCACTGAAATGGCAAGTTCAGTTATGACTTGCAGCCAGTTCTGATAACCTGCCTTAAATCAAAAGGCATAATTGTTAAAGCAGAAGCTTTGCCAGATTTAACTGTGAGGACGTCATTGTTCAGTTGGATATCTTCTCTTAGGTCTCAGTTAAAAGGAACACAGCAACATTTGTTTATTAAATGATTTCTAGTTATGAGCTTTAATTAATATGTTTTTCCACTTGCTATGAAGTAGTGCTATCATCTGTTTCTGTTACACATATCTTGAACCTTGGTATTTTTATTTCTATAAAAATTTCAAGGAAATTACATTTCATATAGAACTGTGAAAAATTGTTCCAAGCTGAAAATACTAAAAATAGTTTTGTGGACTAAAAAGTTTTGTGGACCAGATCTGACTTCAGTGTAAAATGTTACTGATGTTAAAACCATGATAAGAACATAACATTCATGCTGATTTGCATTTAAAATTAAAAAAACCCAATCCACAACATCTTGTCAAGCAAACTTATGTCTATTTACTCCAGAACAAAGCTGGATTTTTAATTGAAATTTTAAAAATGTAATTTAAATTGCTACTTTGATTAGAATTTTTAGGTACATAAAATTCTTTTTAATTTGCTGGAAAATATCTTGAAAAAGCATTTTGTTATTTAGTTCTTTAAAAATTATTTTTAGTGATGTTTATGGGAAGTGAAGAGCTACTCTACTGTAATTGCATCTTTTTGTAGATACTAAAGTTGTTTCTTGGAAACAAGAACTTGTTTTCTTAATTTATTTGGTCTGTCCTATTGAGTATACAAATAAGGAGTGAGGAGGAGAAAGATAACAACTTGGATAAGGGAGAGGTAATTAAAAAATTAATAAAAAATGCTTTAAATGAACACACCAACAAAAAGGATTTAAGCCTGTGCAAGCAAGAGAAAGGAAAGCTAATCAAAATACCTGGAGGTAAAGAATATGTAGTGAAATTCTTGTCAAATTTTAGTCTATACCCATCTGCCAATCCAATTTAGGCACGCTGTAAGATGTGCAGGAGATGTGCTGATTGAACAAAGCAAATCTGTTCTTGGGGAGGGAAGAATGGAAACGTTGCCTCAGTGCATTTCCTAGATTGAGACCTGTCTAACAACCTCCCACACAACCACCATTCAGCAGAAAAGTCAAAAGGACCTTGGGTGATGCTGAAAGTCTGGATAAAAGCAAATGTAGGGCTAATTCTCAAATGAAGGAGGAATAATCATACCACGAGCATCCATTAACACTAACATCACTTTCGGGCAAGGTACTGCAAAACCTCTGACAGATGCAGTGCTATGACGAGCAGCTTAGGTGTGGTTAAGCTTAGCTTAGCGTATTAGGGACCATTATCTGCTATTACATCTGCAGCATGTCACTCATGTGTGGCACTTAGCAAACAGCTGACATGTCAGGGCACGTGGGGATGAGAAGGAAAGTCAGAATGACAGGAGAAAAAACCAAAGCATGCTCTTGAAATAAGGTCAGTGTAACTGTCTGTCACAGTGGAAACTTCCTAAAAAGAAGGAAAACAGGATGGCAGGAGTGTAAAGGATAAAACTTGGTTCCTCATCTTTTTCCACAGCACCAGTGGTGTGTGCTCTCCTAACTCTCCCTGTTTAGTCTCCTCTGGCTGGGTAGAAAACCACTGATAGGAAATACCAGTACAGGGTTCTATTCTAACTCGTAGAGTCTCAACTAGGCAATGTGTTCTTTTAAATGCAAAACCAGGAGAAAGGATAGAGGTGAGATGTCCTTACTTGGCTTGTCTATTCTGAGGAATTGAGGAATATCAGTAGGAATATCAGTAGGAATATCAGTAGGAACTAAGGGAGAAGTTTGCAACACTGCTTGCTGTGCAGTGTTAACTCAATAAACAGAGGAAAAGCAAAGAGATAAAGAGGAAGGAATGCAAAGATGCTAAGGCTGCAGTAACCAATAATCATAAACACAGCAAGTTGGTGTTTCAGGAAGCTGACATACCCATCATCCTATTGGTAAAAATTTATTAACCCAACATAAACCTTTCATGATAAACAGCATAATAAAATCGTGTCTTAACATTACTGGGGATCAAGGGCTGATGTCAAGAAATTATCTTCCTAAACCTTAAGTTGTTCTTCTCTCTGAGATACACTGTAAGTATTAAAGTGCTGGTTTTCACCAACAACCAAAGTCACTGAAAAAAGAATTATGTGGCAGAGGCAAGGCAGGCCAGCTGTTCTCTGTTGGTCACAGTCACCACTAGTTAAAATATCTTATGCTTATAATTTCTGGGCTGAGATTGGCAAGCTGAAAAAAATGTGGAAAGTGTGATATTTATGCCTGGGAATAAGAGAGGAGTAGAAGAGCAGAGAGAGCAGAAAGGGCTCAAGTGATACATCTGCACTTAGCAAAGGAGGCATACAGGAGAAAGGACAACATCCTCTCTCTTGAAGAGAAACACATTATAAAGAAATGCATTTAGGTTTACTGGCTCTCTTTCATCTGTTTTGAGCCTCTTCTCCCACCACTATCCTCCCCAAGGACTCACTTTTGCATGGAAAATATTGCATGTGATAGAGGAAGTGGAGATCCACAGCTCATATTTCTGGGACCTGGTTACAATTTGGTTGCAATGCAAAAAGTGGCCAACTGTGCAGTGGAGTTTATTAGACTATCCAGGTGTTTCCTGTACTTCCAGGGAAGGATCAAAGTTTGTAGTTACAAGAGTGCATAGACTATCAGAGTGTATGAAATATATCACAAATGTATTCATTGAAACTCTGTCAGAGCTACTGTTGGAACTGTACTATTAGCCTTAGAGACTTCAACATCCATATGAACATCAAACCAGATGAGGCAACATCTGTTTTCCTGGTAAGGCTGAGCAACCTAGATTTTACCCAGCCACTTGACAGGCATTCATAGGGCAGGAAAAAGTATTTGATTTTCATTTGCCTATGGTCTAGTTGTCAGAAATACAAAGGGACCTTTTTGTTTGGTGTGAGAATTTTCAACTAAATTTCAAAGTGAGAATTATTTTATCTTGCCTAATCTGAGCAGTTTCTTCAAGATCAGATAGAAGTTTTTATTTCTAGGGTTTTTTTTACCTTGAGTGAAGTATGAGCTTTTTCTTCCTGGCTTATTGTTAGCAAAGATGACCAAATTCTATCAGTTGTGGATAATATGGCAATCAATTTTATACTGATATTTGTCCTTGAAAATAAGCTTGTTCAGTGGTTGAAGTTCACAATCTCTGGCTTAGAAGAGTTAGCTGGCATTTCTTTAACCTTCATATATAATATATATAGATATATCTTATTGTTGGTTATTGGGAATCTTTTTCCCTGTTCCAAAGCAGTTTATTTTCAATCATTGCTTTTCTAGAAATATTCCTATAAATGAAACTTTTTAAGATTTAGGTGTTCAGGTACTGCAGTATTGAAAATAGAATCCCCTCTGCTCCCTTTCAGTAGACACCTTTTATTTGTTTTTTTGCTAATATGAACGTTTACATTTTCTTACTTATTTTAGGGTGTATTAAATTCCTTAGTTACTTGATATGCTGAAAAATATAATTAGAACTATTATTAATTGCTATTTCTGCTCAGCTTATCCAAGGTGGTTTATTTCCAGCTATTCAAAAATTTTAGTTGTGTTTCATACTACACTTACTACATTTTAAGAATTCATCCCTACGAAAAGTTACTTTTGATATTTATGATAGCTATTCTCCCCAGCAGTGGATTTTTTGGATTTTTAATCTGAAAATCACTTCAGTAGTCGGGTAAACACTCATGGGTTAATACCTACCTGGATTTTGCTGTCTTTGCTGTATAGTTCCTGTTCTACTGACTTTGAACTTGATGGGTTTGAAACCTACTGGACTGTAGCACATAATATCAGAACTCACAGAATATAATGCCAATATCAGAAGTGACAGAGGTTTAATGAAGAGTGCTTTTGATGGTAAAAAGTTTATACATTCATAAAAATAGTTTTTGCACAAAAATGAGAGCCATTGACTATCACTGTCATTCATTATTCTGCTTAAGGTTAATGAGACATGAAGCAAAATAAAGTGAACTGCACACTACTGAAAGGATTCTCTTGCTTTGCACAGAGCTGGTTTTTTTTGCCCAGAGTGGATCAATCCTTGAATAGCATAAACCCTGATAGATTCTTTGAGGGCTTTTGGTGTAAGAGCTGCAGTGGGGCTGGAGAAAGCCCGGTGAGAGCAGCAGCAGTGTCCGTGAAGGGCTGCTTGTCCCCTTAGGGCAGGGCCCTGCAGAGCTCCTCTCCTCCTCAGGGCTTGGTGCCACAAGAGCCACGGAACAGAAAGTCCTGCTGGAGCCCCACATGTGCTCAGTCCTATCTGACCCAACATTTCAGCTTGCTTGCTGGCTTTCCATGTGCTGACTTCTGACTGTGCTCCTCACGTCTGGCACGTAAAATAACGCTGCCCCCAGCTCCCTTCAATTAACAGGACTGCTTCTTGGGAACTTTTTCAGGTTTTTGCTGGGTAAAGAGGCATATATGGTTTTTGATGGTTCTGCTATCAAGGGTGTCAGCCAAAGCTTTACTTCCCTCTGCAGATTAACCTTTATAGTACAGCACAGTAGGATTTGCTGGAAATCTGGTGTTGCCATTGGGTTAGCATTTCAGTGGAGAGGGACAAGGAGGCTTCTCCCAGCCAAGAGAAATATAAGTAAGGGAAGCCTCTGAGTGGATACTCTGAAGACAATTGTTATGTCTCAGTGCTCCATATTTCAAACTTAAATTACTGTTTTTCTAAAGTTTAATAGTGGTAAGCACATCTGCATCTCAACTATGTACATCTTGAGTCCCTTTTCAGTGCTTTAGTTAAATGGAGACTATAGAAGAACTGTGATTGTTGGAAACAAATTTTCTTTAGACTCAAAACTTTGCCAATTGTATATTTTGTGATTCAGCTGTCATTTATAGAAAATACCTATTTAATGATATTAATTCCTACAAAATTAAGTTTATAAAACACACACCACTTGGAAGTTTTTCACTGCAGCTACTTATAGCAAATTTAACTGTTGGAATTGAAACAAAGGGAAAGTTTAAATGGAAACTCAGCCCTGTATCTTGGCTGAAGAATGGGGATTACATTGTATTAACATACTTATTTGACTATATGAAACACACTTTGAGTACCTAAAGGGTCTATAAACACTGCAGTAAAGTTCTCATTACCTCTATACAGTACCATGGTATGGACAAGTCTCGAGTCTCTTCATTTTTGTGTTTCTGCTCATAGTGCCTCTACTGAAAATATAGATGGTAGGAAAAGTCCTCTGATTTGGTGGAGCATTTCAGAGTTATCCATGAGCTAGTGCCTTCCATATTGCTGCAAGCAGCCAGTGCTAACTGCTTTTAGGAGTAGACTTTAGATCCCAGCAGCATTTGACAGTTTGTACTCCTCTCCAGAACAACTTCATGCAGGCTCCACACTTTGTGAATAGTTTTATGATTGTCTAGGACACAGAAAAACAATTCAAGAATGGCTATACTAACAAAGACTACACTATGTCTCCTAAAAAGCTGCTACATTTTTCCTTGCACCAAGTGCTGTGTTAATGCAGAGTTTTATCCCCAAGATATAATACCATAGTGCTGGTAAATGGTAGATTATTGTTTAGGTATTAAGTGCCTGCTCTGGTGTCCATCACTTCATTTGAACTTCAGTGATGACAGACTTGGTATTCTCCAGCAGTTTGCACTGGAGGCCTCTCTCTACCTGCCTTTTCAGTTCATCCTGGATAGCTCTGTTGTAGATAATTACTAACTGCATATTTCAATGATTAAGTTAACCTATTAAAGTTAATCTTTGATTCTAAGCTTTCCACTCCTGTTTGCCATGATAATCCCACGCTCTTTGCACTTCCAATTTGACAGCAGTGGAACTTGACATTTCAGGGTTGTAAAAGCAATGGTTTTATAGCAACAACCTCCAGTGATATAAGCAAAATTAGATTTGTCATCATTCTGTGAGTTAGAACTCACTATAAATAGAAAGTGTTCAAAAGGTGTTATTTAGTAGTTTGCATTATGCAGCTGTATATTTAAATCATTTAATTTTGGCATCTAATCTAACTCCCAGTCTCCATCAGAGACAAATAAGAAACCATATGTGAAAGCATCTGTGAAAATCTTTCTTTTATTTATGACAACATTAAAGAGAGGCTCTGATGTCAGTTACTTAACAATAATAGACGTTCCTTTGCACCTATAGTGCCTGGTTACTTGGGCATATCCCTCTGTGGTATCTTATACCTACTGCTGTTTGCTTCATTATATACAGATGCACAGCAGTGAAGACAGTAATAGTCTTTCTTAATTAAATAAAGCTAAATGTTAATTAGTCAGAAAAATTGATTTATTTTCAGTGCATGAAACTTTGCATTGTGTCTCTCTTCTTTTTAAAGAACAGGTTGGATATTCATTTAGGACTTTACATTTATTCCTTTATTTCTGCACTGTATTTGGACTCTTGTGGTGGGATCTAATCGTCATAGAAAAATTATAGGTCTACAGATGTTTTCAAGATGTTACTCTGTCAGTAGCAGATTATCCCCTGTAGCAAAATCTCATTAAAGTGCAATTTACAGAGCTCTGCTGATGTTGCCATCAACCAAAATTAAAGGCATTAATTTTTCAAAGTTCACAGAAGTCCTTACATAAATGATGTAGCAGTTTGCAAGAACAATTTACAGAAGTGTTATTTGCAGAATTAACCTACATTAGCAGAACAAATGTTGTAAGGGTATAAGAAAGGATTGGGCAGTGAAATTACAGATGTTCATGGTTTGTTTTAGGTAGTGGGTGCAAAGAACTGTTGAGACGAAACAGTTATTTTTCTTTGATGCAAAGTTGGGTAAGTAATTTGGAATCTGAACTCTGTCTGTGAAGAGTTAATCTTATAATAGAGTGATCACCAGTTGGGGACACCCATGGAGACCTTAAATTCTACTTTGAAACATCTGTACTTGATATCTCTTAAAATATTCCCATTTAGAGAACGAGTTTATGTAGCTCATGTTGTGAGTATGCCTCTTCAATAGAGTACCAAATGCTTATCCAGGTATTTACTGTCTTAGGATGTCTATATTTTAACTGAGCCTAGAACTTCCATGTCAACTACACTGGGAAATTTCAGGCTATTGGTGTTTTATGGACCAGTACCAGAGTAAATCAGTGGGAGGAGATGACTCATTTTCAATATTGGAGCAATATGCATACGTAATGACCGTGTTTAGTGAACGCTCACCTGCCTTTGCAGCACCCCAAAGTGCTGGCCAGCCTGGTTGCCATGGTGAAGCCTCCACAGCCACAGTTATCACTCCCACTCTTGTACATGCTATACTTCATCATCCAGAATTAACATTCAGCTGATGGGTAACCCCCTCCCTCCAGCACAAACCAGCTGAGCATGTGCTTGGAGTTAAAAGTCACCATCTCTCCAGAGCTGGGAGCCAACAGAAACATTTTAACTTCAGTACTTACAAAGGACACACTCCCCACTCACGCATTCTTCTGTGTACTCATAGAAGGTTTCATACCACCGTAACAGGCTGATATAATTAAATCAACATTTTTACTTGACTTTATTTTTTTTTGTCTATGGCAAACAGTTGTTTAGACATGAGCTAGTTAAGCTGGAACTGTATCAGGATGCTTTCCAGGGAAAGGGAATGGTGGCTCTAATTTTTAGTTCTTCGCTTTACTGTTTTGGGAAACATTTGTCTTGAATGTTACTTTGGTTAATGATTTAACAAAAAAATTGCCCCGAAGATATGTTTTTATCTATAGTTTGTTTCTGGAATTCTCCCATTCTATATTCATGGAAGATTCAGACCTTTCAGAGAAAAGAACCCTCTTTTATTTCAAGCAGTCAGTTCATTCAGGTTTTACCCCACATGTTACTCACATTCTTGTCAGCTCCGAAGTGTCTTTCCCACCCCAAGGGGCAGGTATGAGCAACACTGTGCACTCCATCACCTTAGGAGTGCCTCTTGGCTGAGCTCTATTCAGCCTTCTCAGCTATTCAGTTTCCAAGGTTTGCCTGACACTGCTGTTGGGGTTTTTGGTCTTTGGTGTTCTGTATTTGCAGAAGAGATGCTGAGTGCTGCTTGCTTTTCAGTATCTGAGTACTGAATTTTAGAGATTAAAATGGGGCAGGGGTGCTCAAGAACAATCCTCCTGAGCACTGAGATGCCAACAGAGAAGGCCCCCACACTGTGGGGGCTGTGCTGGCACCACTGTGTTTGTGGGCTGGCCGAAAAAAAGAGAGATGGACACGGGAGCTGCGGGAACGGCACAAGCTCACTGAAATGGCACAATTCCCAAATATAAAACCACAACCCAGCAGATTGCTTGTGAGTCACAGTTAGCCTTGGCAATTAGACAGCCTGGATGTTGAAATTGTCTTTAGCTGCTAGAGACAGAAAAGTGAGGACTGGATGGTCATGCTGGCCATCACCTTGTCCGTGTGTGCAGCAGAGCACAGGGCTGACCTGTGGGACCAAGACTGGCTTGTGGGGATTGGGTCTGACCCCGTGGGGCCCAGGGCTGATCCAAGGGGATTAGGGCTAACCCAGGAGCTTTCAGGTCTCCATGGGTCTGTACACCCAGAGGAAAGAGAGGAGGCTAGATCAGGCTAGGTACTATCTTTGACCCAGCCATGCTGGGGGGGAAACCTGGTGCATTTGTATCTTTTAGGACTGGGCTTGCATGGCAGAAATTCCTTGAGTTTGCAGCAGCTGCAGTATGGACACGTGTCTGATTGGCATCTGCCAGCCTGCTGAGGAGTACAGAGCATGTCCTGAGAGGGCTTGCAGGTTGGGACCATGAGTTATATTGCTTAGTGACCCTGTAACAAGTGTCTGATGTATTAATCTAGTGTAGGTGCAACAATATATGTAAGGAGAAGTTAAATTGAACTGCATTTATTGCCAATTTATAAATGTTGGCTTATTTATAGAACCTACTAAAGCAATTTATTTTGGAATATGGCTGCTAGGACTATGCCATGATACACGTGCATAAATTACACTAGAGATACAAATGTCTGCTTGCTCCTGTAGTTTGCAGTGAGTCCACAATTAGGCAGGAGTTGCTTGATAATACAGGCCATAAATTTCTCCCACAGTTTTGCCTTTAAGTTTTTGATTGAATCAGAGTATATATTAAAAAAAATGCACATGGAATGGACCACAGTATTGGTAACATGCTCTGGTGTTTGAACACAAAAGTAATGGTGTATCATAAGATTTTGGGTATCGATGACTGCAGCTGAACATACTTAAATAAAACCAACAAAAAAGGAAACAAACAACAAGCCATGCTCTGTCTCATATTGCAGTTTTAATGATGTAGTTAGTGAAGAAGAGAATGTGATCCCTGATTGAAAATTTTTGCATCTCTTTTCCCAAGAGCTGCTGTCTTGATTTCTGTTTGTGTCCCTAAATATAGTGTTGTTTTTCAAACAGTAAATACATCAGCTTTTCTTCATATTCCAGCTGCCTCAGAGATTAGTATAAATCATAGTGGCTTTCAATAGGAACATTTTCAGAAAATTTGTAGAATTATGCAATGGAAGAATAGTTTGCAAAGGAAAAATATTGTGAAACCACATGACTTTAGCAATGTATCTGTATTCTGCAATAAGTTTTATTATCTGCCTCTTTTGTGTAGAAAATGTGTGATAAATACTGATCATCATCATTGTCCTTTTTCCTTCCCATAGATGATAATGTTGTGACTTCAAAGAGTTAAAACACAAGACCATTTTAAGGACTAGTAAACACGTGTTCCTGATTTGCAGGAAATAATAATTTTTTCCATTCCTGTAGCTGTTCCGCAAGAGGCCTTACCTTTCTCTCGCAAAACAGCGTTACTCAGCTGAAGTTCCTATACGCAAACCACTTTGATTCTTTCGAGAGCGGCGGCCCCGTGGCTCCCCCGAGCTGCGCTGCGCCTCCGCCAGCTCCCAGCCTTGTGTGCGGCCAGCGGAGCCCGGCTCCGCCACGGGGTGCGGGGCTCAGAGGGGCTGTGCACACCCCGGGGTGCGGGGTGCGGGGTTCAGAGGGGCTGTGCACACCCCGGGGTGCGGGGTTCAGAGGGGCTGTGCACACCCCGGGGTGCGGGGCTCAGAGAGGCTGTGCACACCCCGGGGTGCGGGGTGCGGGGTTCAGAGAGGCTGTGCACACCCCGGGGTGCGGGGTGCGGGGTTCAGAGGGGCTGTGCACTCCCCGGGGTGCGGGGTTCAGAGGGGCTGTGCACACCCCGGGGTGCGGGG
>VWZP01005658.1:3416975-3467704 GCA_013396995.1 Dicaeum eximium | reverse complement strand
GCTGCACTCCCCAGGGTTCGGGATTCAGAGGGGCTGTGCACACCCCAGGGTGCGGGGTTCGGGGTTCCGAGGGGCTGTGCACACCCCAGGGTGCGGGATTCGGGATTCAGAGGGGCTGTGCACTCCCCAGGGTGCGGGGTTCGGGGTTCCCAGGGGCTGTGCACTCCCAGGGTTCGAGGTTCCGAGGGGCTGTGCACTCCCCAGGGTGCGGGGTTCGGGGTTCCGAGGGGCTGCACGCCGCTCCCCGGGCCGGGGCTGCCTCCGGGGCTGCTCCAAGTTCGGGCACAGCCCCGGGAGCGCGGCCCCGCCGGGGAGCGCAGGAATGCGGCGCCCGCAGCTCCCCCGGCCCCGCTCCCACGGCCGCTCGGAGCCTCCCCCGCTGCCCGACGCGTGGGGACACAGGGACAGTGGCCGGGAGGGTGGCACATCGTCCCGCTGTGGGAAACCTGCCCGGGGCCCGGGGTCCGCTGGCGGGGCTGCCCTGGGAGCGCACGGGAGCAGAGGAACGCTCGCTGGTTTTGGTTTCCCGATTAGCCGGATCCCTACGAAGCTGAAAGTCGGCGTTTAAAAATAGTTGGAGGTAGCCAGCGCTGTGAAATGCACAATACTTATCGTTATGCTGCCCTAGAAAATAAGCAGGGACCAAAAGAAAAGTGTTATATTAATATTTAATACGCGTTTGGATGTGTAAACGTAGAAAGGGTTTTAAAAGAGATGGCACAGAGAGGAAAATGTGAAAGTTTTCAAAGAAAACGATATTTCTCATAGCTCTTGGTAAATGCTTAAACTTAACATGGGCTTCACTTTACAGAAAATGTGAGAACCACATGAACGCCAGTGCCTTATGGAAAGCCATGAAATCTAAAAGCATAAACCTCTGTTCACTATTAACAAGTAAAACCCTATTCTTTTTCTCTCTAAGGTCCTGATTAATGGACAAAAACCTTCTTCCTTGTTTTTTCACATTCTTTTTGCAGTTCCTTAAATGTGAGACAGACAATAAATTATTTGCACAGATCCTGCTACATACCAGTTACTATTTGGAGCTTGACTGAGAAGCAGAAACAAATATGGGTATTGTGAAAACCACATTGGGTACACGGATTGCCACTTATAGTCAACAGCTGGGAATAATATGGGTCTTTATTTATCTGAATATTAGTGTTTGCCATTTTGTTTCTTTTTTTTATGATTTTGACAAGATGGTGGGAGGAAAGACATAAGGGATTTCTTGCTGATAAGGATGCTCTTAATACTCCCCTTGTGCCAGTTTGTTTACTCCTTTTATGTGGGGTATTTATTTTCCTTTTAACAGCCTGAAACTTCTGTAATTAGAAAGAGAGAACTGAATTCATAGCTGTACCAAAAATGGCAGTCCTGATCTGCAGTGCATTAGGAAAGGAGACAATAGGATGAAGCAGGCAGGAGAGTGGAGACAAGAAATTTATTACTGGGCATTGCCTAATGAGATGAAAATTCCTTGGGATTTTCAAATAAGCACCACAGAAGAGCAGTAATACCAGTGTTCATCCGCACAAACCTTCCCACGCTTCAATTTTAAAATAATAACTTTGTCTTGTTATGGAAGGACATGGACAGTGCTGGGAGGAAGGATGTGACTGTGGTTAAAGTGAGTATTGGATGCAGAAAACTTGACCTCTAATTCCACCTTTGGCAGTTTCAGTCAGTGTTAATTCACTCAGCGTGCCTCAGTTTCCCTGCTCGTGAAGCACTGCTGATTGCGTGTCTGGGCACAGGGGACAGCTGAAATGTACATTCCAGTAGATAAAGCCCTACATAATCTAAGTGCATCATGTTATTTCTGGTTGAAATCCTTGCTTAAACAAAATTCTCCGTGACCTCCCTGAGAAGAGCTGCAAAGGTCAAGGCTATTACATTTAGGCCATTATTACACTCCAGGTCCAGGAATAAGGAAATAAATCACAGATAATGAGAAAAAGTTTCACAAAGGTTTTTTTACAAACAGAGAAGAAACCAAAAGTGGAACATTTTCTTGGAAAAGGACATTTTTATACACTACGGAACTAATGATAATTTTACTTTATGTTTCTAGTGTTTGCAGCTCTTACAGGAAAGACAGGAACACCGCAGAGCCCTTCAAATCCCCTTCTCTTTTAATGTGGCTGCTTTTTGTGATTATAGGCTTAGACATGATCTGCAAGATTTAAATTCAAACAAAAGATGATGAAAACGAGAGGTGAAAGTGTTTTTTGTTTTCTATCATCTAGCTCTCTATGCTCTGCTTTTTATGTCATTGTTTTAATAATTTAGCTAAATTGCTGGGAAAACAGACAGTGTTTAAATCAATGTAACAGCCTGGTGTGGACACAAGTGTGTTAGCTATAAAGATATTTATTACAGTATAGCTTTAACGAAAGCAAGCAGCAGTGGTATAAATAAACTCTGTACCAATAACATTCTGTTTGTGATATGAGGCCGCACCGATTTTGGCCAAAACGTTTTTTTTTCCAATAGATTTGATTACTTTGGTGTGGGAACTGTATTGAGGCAAGGCCTGAGGTGGGGGCGGATCTGACATAAACAAAAAAGGCGTAAGAGGATCTATTTTGGCTGTCATGCCAGATTGATTTTGAAAGAATTGGGCAGAATCTTAACAAGGGAGATATTTACCTTTTGGGATGAGAATATTTGTTACTTTTTCTTTTTTTAAAATTGGTAACATTGAGTATTTTTGGGTTTAGTAATGTTTCTACGGTTCAAATTTGTGGTATGAAAATACACAAAAATCTTTTCACTGTGAAAAGATTACAGGATGGCTTTTCCAAGTAGCTCATTAAGAATTATATTACTGTATTTATTCAAAGGTTTATGTTGGAAATAAAATACCTTTCCAGCTTTTGGGAACTAGATCTCCTACGAATAAATTGTTTTATATAAAATGTTAGTATTTGAACTGACTCATTTGCTTCCTGAAGATTGAGAACTTGTGTCATATCTGTAGAATATAGTGCATCTTTCTCCTTTTATGCTTCTGTTCCCCGATTATATTCTGTTTATCATATCAGAAGAGTCTGGAGTAACTTTGTAAGTGAAGAATAAAAAACATTGCATTTCTTATTATGGGCAAAATCCTGCCCAAGCCATAATAAGGTGAAGGCTTGGAATATACCACGTACACGATATAACGATTTAAATTTTCTTTTCAAACATCAGATTTGGTATGATTGTCCTGCAGTTTCTGCTGCTTAATATGGTTAATTATATTGTTCATGAAGTAATCACACTGTGGCAAACCAGGCTTTAATGCAAACACACCGAAGGATAGAATTAAGGTTGAATGTTCACCGTTAACGGTACCTATCCTCATTTTTATATGCTTAACTCTGCAGCTTTAATATTGCATTAACTTGGTTTTTAGAGAGAGCATTTTGCCCTAAGTATAAGAAAAACGTTGATCTTTTATGTTGTCAGCCAGGGCAGATGCAAATCCTTCTATTTTTTATTGAAGAATTAACCATCTCCCTCTGGAGCACAAATGCCAGCAGTACTGGTATAATTTTATTTTTAAGGCTATGGCCTGTAGTAAGCTGATTGAAAGGTATAATATGTTCTATTCAAATCTGACTGCTTATACACTTCATTTCATAATGCCTTTGAAAATATATCGTGTTTCAAGATGAACACAAGTTATGCATAAAAAGGCTGTTTGTTACATAGCTTGGAAAATGTGGAATCAATTATTATTATTAGATTTGAGAAAACCAGGAGCCCTTATGATGAAAAAAAAATTATTTAGTTTGTAGTAATAATATCAAGTTACAGTGCAACAAATTCTTTTCCCTTAGAAAACTAGTTTGGTTTTAGTTCAAAACAATAACTCTTAGGGGATAATGAGTGCCTCAATTAATATACTGTCAATTTGTTTTACCATCTGCATGTATTTATTGACCCAGGACATCTCAGAAGGTCTGCCCTAAAAATCACCATGTTTACTCAGCTGAAAACAAATCCGAAGATCCCATTTCATTTTCAAGCCACCAGGATGTGTCAGAGTAGGTTCCACGTGCTGACAGATCCTTCAGGTTTTATTTATGGAACAGCATTTGCGTGAGAGATAATAGGCTAAGAATAACCATTACCTCACCTAATTGTTGTCTCCTTAAGGTTTCTAAAAATGTGTTTGGGGTTGGAGAGCAGGCAGCACAGGCAGTGTGAGGAGTCCACCAACTGGTACCGTCTGTGTTAGTTACTCCTAATCCAATCACTTGGGATCAGATGGTCTTGTGGCAGCTTCTTCCCCCGTGGACAGAGAGACAGCTCCAGAATAGAAAGATGTAAGGGCATGTGGTAGATATATAATAGATATATAAAGGCTATATTAATAACAGATAATAGTCAGTCATTGCAATAATAATAAAATAATAGATACATCAATAAAGCCTGCCAGGAAAGTATTGTGCAACTTGTTGGCCAACAACAATATTTAAAAAAAAAAGATGCATTTTAACCATATCCAAGTAAAATGTTCCTTTTCTTTTTACTTGTTGAACACTGTTTCTTTTGAGCAATGTGTCTCTGCTTGCCTGATATTTCCAGCCCAGCCCTGCAGCCAGGGGCTGATATGGGGCAGGAAGAGGAGGACAGGGGTAGTGGTGGGCATTTGGTGAGCAGGGAAAGGGAATTTGTGTGTCTGCCCAACTATGACAGCAGCAGATTCCCTTGCAAAAGACCTATAGGGCATTTATAAGGACTTTGAAATCCTCTTAGTTGGCATCCTACATTTCTCCATAAAAAAATCACAGTGCTAGAGGAAAGAATGTTTTCATAACTCAAATCTCACTTTCTTACCTTATAAACATTGTTCTTTCAAAACACTCAGGTTTTGAGATCCCCTGAAACACAAGAGGTCTTAGTAGCACCTTGGGTGTGTTTGAAAACTTTAAAAGTTGCTGAAGATTTGGGAAGAAGTTTGACTTTTTCCTGATTATATTTGTTTTGACTCCAAAACAAAGCCTTCTTAAATTTTAGTTCTTGTTTTTCTTAAGAAAAGTAAAAATATTTGAAGGGAAGCAAAAAGCTGCCCTTGAATTTTTGGTAGCTAAGCACAGTTTATTGTTGGGCAACAAAATGTAACTAATATACGGGGCAAATCTGACTCTTTCTCTGGAGGGCAAGAGACCAAACCTCACAGGTTATTTAGTAAATAACCAGGGGACTCAGATAGAAATAGGAAGACTTTTTTTTCTTTATGGAGCCCTGTGTCAGCAGTTGCACTGACCAGGTGGTAATGGAGAGCTGCAGAGGGATGCAGTATTTAGGCTTGCTCAAAACACGCCTGCTTCACCTGCTTCAAACCTCTGTGCTTTGCTCTGGGAAGCCTTTTATGTGTGAGAGGGGTAAAGACCACACTGTGGCAGGCCAAGCTTGGGCATGGGAAGACCATTAAACAACAAGGATTTCCTTGAGGAAAACATTTCTCCCACTTGAAGGAAAGGTTGGATATTAACAGTGTCTCTTACCATTTCCTAGGCAGGTGAAAGGTGATTTCCAGTCATCCTAGACAGAGATTGAAGATAATTTAATAAAATGTGGTGGGGTGTATATGTGTCAATGCATGGACAGGAACAGGATCTAAAGATTCACTGAAATACATGCATTTCCTAGTATGATTAAGGAAGACACATACAGAGAAGATGAGACATTCACTGAGAAGGGAGTAGCATCCAAACCTGGAGTGATAAAGTGATCTACTAATTAGTGAACACTTTTTATTTAAAATTACTAAAAATTATTCTGTATATATTTGTAATTGTATGTGTGCATTAACTGGAAATGGTAGTTGGAGGAGGAATTTAATTTCTATGTACCTGTACAGTTTTTCTCATTTGTGGCCTCTGCCTGTAATTACACTTCCATGGTTGCCTTTGGGCATGCTTTGACTTAATCCACTGACTCCAGCCAAAGCTACACGAGATGTGAATTATGACCTTGCCTGGGAATGGCTTCTTATTTAGGAAAACACTTGAGTGAATGAGATTAATGTTTCCCTGAGCCTTGAGTTTCAGTACCAGAGGACTGAATCCCAGAGTCCTTTTGCAAGACCACAATGAGGGTGTACTGCTTCGAGTTTATGAAATATATGAACACAAATCTCTCTGGTGTTTTGGTAATCCTCCATTCTGGGCCTGTAGTTCAACACATACACAATTTACATGTGCTAGTATAATTATAAAATTCTTCAGGACACAGTAGATCCAAATATGAGATTCTTCTTTGAACACCGTAGCTATAAAGCAGCAACAAAACAAATTTGGGCCTTCAGTTGTCCGTTTATTTCTGAGCCAAACAACCTCTTTCTGATGAAGTCCTAGAGAAAAGTGCAGGTTCTACTAAATTCAATGAGAATTTTGCTAATGACCTGAATAAATGAGTCATAATTCTTTAAGATAATGTTTTCACTCCTATTTTTGAAATAGGAGTGTTATGATTATTGGATCTCTACAGGGAGATTGTGAATAGTTTAAAGGTCTCCTAAAAGAGAGAACAAACAGGGTGAAATCCTCGCTCAGTGCAGCCACCCTAAGCAAGGTGCAATAGAAGAGAACCTCCAAAAGCATTCTGTTTAAAGGACTCTTTTAGAAGACTGCTCCTCACAGGTTCTTGTAGCCACCTTGCATGCTAACAGTGAGAGAGGAAAAACCCACTGGACCAGCACAGGCAAACATCTGAAGTTTAGGAGGTAATGGCATTATGTTTGTCTGGGCACTTGAATTCAGTGAGTGGTGACACAAATGATGCTTCTTATTTTCATGATTATTAATTTTCATGGGCTGCCTGCCCCAGTGCCTGGGCTGGTCCTGCCCAGGGCATGTGCACACTGAGCCCCACTCCAACCCTCCTCAGAGACCATTGCTCTTTGCTTAATGGCCTTATAAACAGAGCCTTTGAGCAGTTCTATTGGCTTATAATTGTTTTCTTCTTAAACAGTAAACAATTTCTGTTAACTTACTTTGAAAGCAGTAAGTCAGAACCAAAGGGAGAATATGAAGTTAAACCACCAGAACGCATGTGCAAAGGCCAGGCATACTGCTTTTATTTGCCTGTTTTTCATTTACTTAACTTTTTGGAACTGCTTCTTTTGTTGCACCTTTAACCCACAGTACATGGATGTATAAACAAGACCAACTTCCTAAACAAGAGAGCTCATTAAAAGTGAAACCCGTGTGAATCTGCTGCTGCTTCAAAATAGGAAAACTATCTTAGCTCAGGTTTGGAGGGAGTGAGTACTGCAAACCCCTTTCAGGGCATCATTAACATATTCTAAACTGTTATCCAAAACAACATCCCCTACACTGGCTCCTCGGGTCAGGGCCTTAAGGTATGCCACTCCACGTGAGCACTTCAAGAGCTGCAGTCCCTTAGCTGGAGATCAAACAACATTTTCTCCACACAGAGAATTAAACCAACACATGAGGGTGCCTTTATCAAACTGTGTTTGATAATGAAGGCTTCAAAAAGCTAGGTGGGTCAAAATGTCAGTGTCTTTCTTTTGGTCTGTTCAGGTTCTGTATTGCCATACAAATTATAGAGGAAAAGTCTCAGAATGAGATATGCCTGTTATTTCCCCTGGGAACTATTTCATTATTGGCAAGAGCTCCTCTTCTATATGTTTCCTTTCCCCCCCTCCCGATTTTTTGTGATTTTTCCAAGTGGTGTAATCCAAACCAGTTCTTGTCTTTCTATCTCTTTATCTACCAGCATCTTAATTGCCTATCCATAAACTGATATCAATAGATCTGTGGGCAATTCATGAAGGAAAGTAATGCCTCTGGTATTGATTTTGTAACTAATGAATAGAGAAAATTAATACAACTCTTCCAAATGTTCTGTCACTATATGGTTTGCTTGGGTCAACTTGCATGATGAGTTGAGTATGTATGAAATAAAAAATGTAATTTAAATGCCTGTTGCTTTTTTAAAGTGATTTTATGCAAAAACTGGTGTAAATTATGCAAAAAACTGGTGTCCAAGACCATGAAGCTGCTCTGCAGAATGTAAATAGCATGTAAACAATCAGAAAAGGGAATTTGAAAATGAAGGGAAGGGAGCAAAGAATACCAGCTGATGAATAAAACATTTCCCAAAGTTCAGAAAAGTCAGCTGGTCTATGTTAAAGTGGTTGCCAGGCAACTCATCTTTTAAAACAAGTACTTCTGTGGCAGATAACTCATAAAGACATTGAAATGGCAAAATTAACTGCTCTTGAACAATTTCTTCGATACATTAGGTACAAACAGGCTTTCATTCATCATCAGGCGTGCATATCTCCTTGTTATAACTTTTTTCCTTGAACAAATGCATGCATTTTGTCCAAAGCACTGCATTTTTAACTCTTTCATCTTATTCCCCATGAGGGAACAGCTAGGAATCTCTGCCTTAAATCTGGGCATTGATATAAATCTAGTTTGGATGAAATAGGGGAACTCAATCTCTACTTTGAAAAACAGGCAGTCTGTTTGGCAGGATTAGAGCACTCACATGTAAAGAGGGGCTTGGTTGCAGTCCACCAAATATTTTCCATGAGACAGACTGAGAGTGCAGCCAGAGAGGGAGAGGCTCCTGTAATAGATTGTAAAAAAAAAACTTCAGGAAAAAAGCAGGCAGGTCCTGGCGGTTCTCGCTGTGTAGAGGAGGATAAAGCAGTAACTGGAGGGGAAAACTGATCATATGGAATAATTTATTTGACTTTTTCCTTTCCAATTTTTAACTGAACAAAGTTGTGTTGTTTTTTTTTTTTTCTTTACTATTGTGTTCATTATTCATGATTGCTCAATGAGCACTTTAGTGAAACACTGAGCACAAGGGATGTTTGCAGGCTGATCATAGTGCCTGTGTTTTCAGCACTTTGCTACTTGCTGTTTATCATTTGTAGTTGATCACCCTTCATAGTAAGATAATCTTTCCATCTCTAGATTGTGTAACTGAAAGTTTTACAGATGAGAAAGGGAAAACTGAAAAAGTTTCCAAGGGCTTCCACAAGATTGTTTTTTTCTGTTGAATATGGCAAAATAGTATCTTTACTGAAGTAGAAAGCAAATAATAAAAAAGCTCTTACTAATTTCAAAGCATGTCTGTAGCATTTCAAAACCAAATGTTTATAAATTCTTTTTTGAGTGCCAGCTCATCTCTGCCACTTGGAAAATGCCTGGGATAACCCACCTCTCTAACAGAGCAGCACAGGATCGTGCTCCTTTCCCGGGTATTTGATTACTGCCAGCAATGCCACCACAAGCAAGTGAGAAATCCTCACTCTTTCAATTTGCGGTTGTCCTCCTGAGCTGCCTCCTACTTGTGATTCAGCCATAACCATTATTTCCTCAACCACATTCAGTAAAACAAAACAAAACCATCAATCCTATGACTGTGCAAAGTACCTTTCCTGTAAAAAGTTCAAACGTACCACAAAAATGTGTATTGAGATGCAAATTAATGCAGTTCCGTGTCTTTTTGTTGGTAGCTCACAGTCAGTCCTTTGCAGTGCTGCTGTGGGGACGTGTGGCTGATGTTAGGACAGCAGCTTTTCACTTGGCATCCTGCTGCACTCCTGGGACTTTGCACTCAGAGCAGAACCTGTGGCACCAGTCCCTTGGTGGGAAATCAGCCCCTGGATTTCCATCTGAATACACCTTAGCTTGGTTTTGGAGTGATTTTACACTAAAAATATGTTAGAGAAAGAGATCAGGATGAAAGTTGGGTTGAATGTTTTAATACAGTATATTTTTCATGCTAGTGTTAAAAATACACAGTAATTTTTAAGGTCTATGATTTTTTGTCCTCAGCCAGTCATATAGCCCCACTGAAATACTTAATTAAGGCACGGATAACTTTAACTCTCAGTTAGTGACACTTTTTCAAACAAGATTGGTTATTAGGAAAAATTATTCACTGAATGGATGGCCTAACATTGGAACAGGCTGCCCAGGGAAGTGGTGGAATCTCCATCCCTGAAAGTGTTCAAAGCACTGTGTAGATGTGATGTTTTGGGACATGTCTCATGGTGAACCTGGCAGTATTAGTTTAGTGGCTGCTTGTCCTTAGAGGGCTTTTCCAATCTATGATTCTCCTGATTTTAAATGTTTATTATTGGCATTTTGTTTACTCTTTACCTGACTCTCTGGTCTTTAACATTTTCTGTGCCCAAAATCTCCACCTGGGCTCTGTGACATGTGGCACATGTCACAGGTGGATTCACATGTATGGGGACAGTGAGGTGATGTCCTGTGCAACACAGGCATTGCCACTGTGTCTGCTCCCCACGCCCCCATCAGTGGGCAAATGATGGGCTGGGAAGCCAGGAACACCACTGGAATACACAGCTAATGTACCATCTTCCCCTGCATGTGTATATAAATATATATGTGTGTGTGGATAATTAATGCACATAATTACTTAGATTGCTTGATACAGATACTTATTTTTGTTTGTAGTAAATATGTTGGAAGGCTTCAGAAACACAGTTAATGAGCCTATTTAGCTATTCAAAAGATACAGGGTCTGAAACTTTGGGAGTAGGAGGTGTTGCAGGAGCTGTAGCCTATTATTCAATTCCTGGGGTCAGACCACCAGCAGCTGTAAAAATCAATAAGGCTTACGGGGATGAAATAAACTTAAAAAAAAAGAAGCATTGACAGAGGATATTCTACAAAGCCACTCTTGATGAAGCTGAGCCTGTTCATACTGAAACCTGGAGAAGTTTTACTCTTTACTCTAAGAGCCTTCAGCCAACATCAGGAGCTTGCAGGATTCTTTGGGAAAAGTTTTCCAACGCCCAATCTCCTGATGGATCCAAAATGTGCCTGGATACCCCAGTACTAGAGCACACTGAGGCAGTGTGTCTGACCACCATTCCTTCCTGCACTTCACTGATGGTTTTGGTGAAGCAGACACCAGTTTTGTTTGTTTTCTTTTTCAGAACCTTTCAGAGTATTAAAAACCCCACATAACCTTGCTGGTCTTGCAGGTAAAATCAGGTTGTGCAGATCTTAATAGGACAGATCTGAGATACCTTCATATAACATGTTAATGGTATAAATCCTAATATACACAGAAAATATTCTAAATAGTATTCCAGATAGTGGGAATAACATAAACCCTCTGATACCATAATAAATATTCTCTTATTTCTCATTCTCTAATACTCTGTCTGATTTGATATGATATCAGATTTAACAAAGACACCTGTAATCCATATTTTTAAATCCAAAGGAACTATTCACAGTAGAAAGCATCTAATATTGGAAGATGTATTCCTATAGAAAAACAGTCACAGCCAAGGTGTCAGGAAAAATTTTGGTTACTGGTTATGTAATGTACTTAAAATAAATCCTGGTTAAACACAATTATTTTCTTATAGAATAAATGATTTTGTACAAGTCTGATGGCCTTTAAGATTTTTTTTTCATGTTTTTAAAATGGTCAAAAGAGTACATTTGCCAAGCCCAAGCAGTCGTGAATGTGTCAAGCCACTGAACAAAGATGAGCAGAATAAATAAAAAAAGAGTCTGAGAAAATAATGTTGTGTCTGTTATCTGCTGTCTCCTTTCATCTGCTTTATCATTCATGCTTGCTAGATTTTCTCTGCAGTTGGGAGGGTTAGAAAATGAGAAACTGAGGTTTTGCATAATCACATGATTCCAGGAAATGCACTTTTAGGGAAAATGATCAAATGTCACAGACAGCTGACAAGCATGACAAGCCATGAGAGGGTGCTGTCAGTTTCTGGGTGTGAACTTCCAGTTTCAGCCAAAGTTATGAACGTAAATATACCATTTGTTACTTTGGAGTAGCATTTATCTATTAACTCATTTCACCAAAGAAATAGTCAACTTTGCAAGTGTCTTCAAATAATTTGCTGTCGTATGGTTTGCAACACTTTTTATGGCCTCTGTAATTTACGGTAAAGTGATTTAAAATATATACCTTGATTAGATCTATATTAGTCTTATATTTTTTATGTCAAATTATGTAAAAATTGAAATAATGATTAATTTTGCTACAGGAAATTTCACCGAGTTATAATAATTTCAGTCTTATCTCTTTGAGCTGCATGTTTCTCCTATTGCTTTAAAACTAATTTAGGCCACATTATATACAAAATTAAATCTTACTTTTATAGCTACACCCTTGGGGTTCAATGAAAAGACTTTATGAGCTAGAAATTAAAAGTACTGGTTGAAAATACTATTACATTATACAAGCTATTATTAAGGCAATTTACAAAGTTGGTATTAAAACTATGCACATTTTTCATTGTTAGCACCCATATATTCAGCAAGCCCATGGGACCATTTAGTATATAATCTGGCAAATAAAATCAACTGAAAGGTAAACAGTAAATCCACAGCATTTCTTGATAGGGAAAATTGCACTATAATAACTGTAAAGCAGATTTAGCTTCAGATTGTTATTAATTTGGGCGATACACACCACATTTGTTAAATGTAAAAATCAGTTTGAAACTCTGTGTTCCACAAATATTGGAGAACACACAGAACTCTGAGTTTGCTTTCTCATAAAAAACCCAGATACCTTATATTCAATGAAATTCAATTTGGCACAATCTTAAATGTGTAGTCACTGTTGATTTTTGACTCCTATGTATGTTTCCAGAATTTGGAAGCAATACAATTGCTTGTTTTGCTTGGACTGTAGGTAACATAACGCATGGCTTAACGCTTTTATTTCTGAACAGTGATGTAAAAAACCTGGCAACATAATTTATGGTCGTTTAATTTCAAGGATGCTTAAAGAACAGAGACCACCAAGAAGCAGGGTGGAATATCAAATATTTGCCCAAGATGACAGTACTGAGGCAGAGCCACATGAGCATGGAGTTGGCCCTTTAATGTTATATATTTATATGTTCTGTATTGGAGCACCCGAGGTGTTATATTGAGACAGGACAAACAGAAAGGGAAAAGATTTCTTTTTCCTCTCCTGGGGAAACCCACTGCAATAGTAGAAATGTTTGATGAAGAAAGTTGCTACCAGGACTGGCTGGGTGCAGTGTGAGTGTTGGGAAGAGCTGGAAGGAGGGAGCACTTGCTGCAGCAGCATCACTACTCAATCCCTTGCTGCTCTGTGGCTGCAAGAGTCTTGTTGGGAAGGTCTTGTTGGGAAAGTCAGGTTGGGAAGGTCAGGTTGCTGTGACTCAGTTTCTTTTCCATCTACTTTCACTCTAATTTCACAGAAAAATTGTCACATTGCTGATGGAGTCAGAGGACAAGGTAGTGCATTTTCCCCTTGGTTTCCAGGACTGGGCTCTAGCTAGCATTTGGCAGTAAGTTGAGAGGACCAGGGCTTTTGGGGTTTAGCTATTCTGAGGTTTAGGCCTGGGATTTATTTGGGATATCTGTTCTTGAAGAGATGTCTGAGAAAACACTCCCCAGACTTTTTGAAAGGCCTGATCCATGAAGTGCTAGATTTTAACCAGACTAGGAGACAGCAAGGATGCTCAGGCTGCTGCTGCAGGTTCAGTGAGGGGCTGGGATATTAATTAAAAACATGTCCAGATTCTGGGTAAAACAGCAAAATTTTTCTTGCTACTGCCCTTTGTGGAAAGCTCGTGGCTCAGGAGCTGCTTAGGAAGGAAGAGCTCGTGTAAATGTGCTGCCCAGCCATGGGCATCCAGCTTTCAGGGATGCTGTGGGAGTGCTGAAAGACAGAGATCCTTTCCTCAGATGCTCAGCGGTCTGCCTCTGCAGGAAAAGTATGGATTAGGTGTCAAAGGTGACTGGCACACTGTATAATCAAGCCAATAAACTCTGTTGTGTTACTGAGCAAAAGGAATTTTGACCGTTCCTGTTGGGTTGGGACAGAGGGGATTCCATGCAGGAATGTTGTGTACAGCTGTAGTGACCTGAAGCGTGTTGCCTGTCCGCGCTGAGGGGTCACAGAAACCCCTGAAAGTGTCTGATTTTATGTATGTGAGGGATCAATCACCCTTTCAACGGAATAACCCAAGAGTGTAAGCTTTCGGAACTCCTTTTTTTTTCATATTACAAGAACAATTTGAGAAGAAACATGATTTTATTTGGCTAACAAAACCTCCTCTAACCACTCAACTTTATTCCCATTGCTGACTATAAAGATATGATTTATAGAGATTAAAGAAGCCTAATAAAAAAGGAATATCCCTAATATTGTATTTAATTTTGACAGTCTCTATTATCTGCTTACTGTCCCTTAAAGTAAAAGCTTTTATAACTATAACAGCATAATGCAAACATTGCTATTATTAGATATTCATATTTTATGGCCTTGGAAAATGTTGACATATAATTAATTTGATTATGGATAAAGTAATTCAATTTTAGATTGCCTACATTAATTTATTAAACACTGTAAAAGATAATAGATTGAGCACAAAGGGAAATGGAAGAAATTATGTGTACTCAGAAAACTATCAAGCATGTTTAACATGTTTGTACAGAGAAAGCAAAAAAAAGACATTATGTAATACATCAATCAACTCACAGAGATTACATTTCAAAGCCTTTTTATATTGAACAAATGGAGCTTGATTTTTAGTCTTTTACAAGTATCTGAATTTACAAGAGTATAAATTTATAAATAATGCATTTTACTTTTGTTGCTATTGTTATTATGGACTGAGGATCAAAGCCTTAAATTAGGTATCTGAATTACATATAACGACCCCTAAGAACTGATAATCACCACACCAGATCCTATTTATATAACTTTTCAGATTTAGATAACTGAATTAATTAAAAAAAAATATTTTAAATGAAGAAAAAAAGTTTAGGGATGGGACGCATCAAACCACAGGACAGTCCTGGAAACCCTTACTCACACGTATCTTCTTCACTGCGTGGCTCTCTTCCCTTGAAAGGGATCCTTGTGTTACTCACACTGATTTCAGGAAATTGTTTCACATTTAGGTGGTATAATAATGGTCTTATAAAGAAAATTGTATGAAAAGGATCAGATTTACTAAATGATATGTTCTCAGTAAAACCAATGAAAGTTCACGTGTCTGCAAGCAGGATCTCTTTGTGTATAGTTTTGAAGCAGAGGGATCTCCTAATCTAATTTTTTTCTTACAAAATAGTGTGTCTTTCATATCCTTGTACTGAATTGTATCTTCATCACTTTTCCACTTTAGTAAAAATAGGTTAGGATCTTAAGTCTTGGAGAGTTTTGCAGAATTACAAAAAAATTATGTGTGCAAACTAAAGCTTTGTATGGGATTGTTTTAGATTTTGATATTGGTGATTTTCTGTCTTACCCACTGCTTTTAATTTATTGTTTAAATTTTATTCTAAGGAATCCATACTTATAACAATCTTTGATCCCAGGTCTACAAACACATACACCCTTACAAATATGGAGAATCATGATAGTCAGGAGTTACCCATATAATTATGCCTACTGAATTGTTGAATTGTTGTCCGGAATATAAAAATGTGATATGTTAGAGAAAATTTTTGACTTACAAAGGCTAAAGGCAAAAAAAATCTTCAACTCTTATCAGGAGTTACTTCTTCATATCTTTCAAAAGTGAATTGAACTTTTAAAGGCCAAGCTTTTCTCATGTAAAATGATGATAAAATATAGAAAATTTATTTTAAGCTAATGTCTTGCAGTATGTCTTATAATGTTCTTGTTAAAACAAGATGTTCCTTGATGAAATATCACTCAGTTGTAAATGAGGATTCATTTCAAAGAGAGCATCTTTGTCAGTATGTTTTATTGCCATAATATACTACACTTGACATACATAAACATCAAATTTTGATATGCTTAGGCCAAGATATGTAACCTTTCTCTGTTTTCAAAGTCTTGATTTTAAAATTCTGAATTATGCTGTGCTGATTTGTTACCTTCCAAGCTTGTCTGACACTCACCTCTTTTGAATTGATGGGAGTACTATTAGATTGAACCATTTCCTGGGGTGCAGTCATATATTTTTGAAATCTAATCACAATGAGCTCTTTACTCCAAGAAACAATACCTGGATATTGCTGACATCTTACAAAGCAGATAGAAAGAAAAGAACATTAAATGCCCAAGTTAATTCCAAACATAAAAGAGAGAATGGCTTAACTTTCTTTTATTTCATAGTAGTCTTGCATATACAGATGTGATATAAACCTATTACTGCAATGAATGCACTCCTTTGCTATTAAAACCCTCTAATTAATAATGAACTTGGTCATGATTGCTTTAACAGTTACTATTTAATGCAAGCAAAAACTGAACATAATTTTCAAATGTGGCCAAGTAGAATCTCCTCGGTCCTTGTTATTTACGATTCTGTTTTCTGAAGGTCAGATTATTTTTCATTCTATTTAATAATTCACTAGGTATACTAAATGTTTACTTCATGTCTGAACGACAACCAATCTTGTTTTAATTAAATATCCTTCCTGACATTGTTTTAACATATCAGTGAATTCAAATCAGTTAGTAAAATGTTAAGCAAATCAAATTTGTAGTCACTCTCCACTTTGAATATCCACTTCTCTAGTTTCTTCCCACCTGCTGTCATGTGTTAATTTTTTTAAAGCATCATCTATTTGCAAAAAAAAGAAAGAAATTGGTATTGTCTTGTGTTGTTTCATCCTTAAAGTGAAACCATTTGCAAGAAAATTATGGGTCCCTAGTGCTGAACTTCTTTGCATATTAATTTTGTTAGCCTTACCTCCTGTGGTCTTTAGTTCTGGAAGGCCTATTAGATAATACACAAGATAAATTTTCCCTGGTATCTTACAGCTAGTCAGGAAAATAATCCTTTCTTCTTAAAACTTAAAAATTGCAATATTAGCCATGCACACTTTCCCCCTATTTTATTAGTAAAGACTAATTTAATTAAGCTCAATAATCTAGTCAATATTGGTTATATTTGTTCCCAGGTCTCAAGAAATTTATGCTCATGTTAATAAATGTGTCTCAAATGATAATGAATAAGAGATGGATTCTGCACAAAATTCTGTCAAATGGTGGGGCAGAATGGGCTTTGGTGAAATTTATGTGTTTTATCTGAAATGCAGAAGCCAAGGGAAGCTCAGTAGTTGGAATAGTTGAGGTCAGGCACAAACATCAGGCACTTCACGTAGTTACAAAACTGATTTAGTTTGATAAGGTTGGATGGCTGGAGACACTTAGATATTCAGAACTACAGAAAGATGGCTGGTGAGGTTTACAAAAGTGTCCAAGCAGACAAGACACAACTCCTATTTTCAGCCTGTGGCAGTGACTATTTTGGCATTTTGGTGAGTTTCTCTAAGTATCCAAGTACCTGAAAATTCCTTTGGAAATCTGTCTCAGGGTTATGATAACATAGCAGCTGACTTTCAGGATATTTCTCTGTGCCTAGGAAATGATTTTGTGGTTTTTGGAAAGAAAGTGCTGGTGTTACATCTTGCCCCTTACAAATGACCAAATTAGAGGTTAAATTTCTTCAGCTGCTTGAACGTATTTGCTGTTTGCACCCAAGTATCCCAAGCTCTTTGTCATAACAAAAGAAATGTGTGGAAAGCCCTCAGTTCTTGACAGATAACTTGGTTTTGAGCTATATTTTCCCTCAAAATATCCTCTTCTTTTAGAACAATAGAACTGTTAATATCTCTCAAAACTTTATAGCTGAGCAGAGACCAGTCAATTTCTTTCAGGATTTCCAGCTCATACTCTGAAAACAAAGTGAGCCCATCTTTAGGCTAAATTACATCATTATTTACTGGCACTGCCTATTGTTTAAAATGGCACACCAGGCCACAGTCCTAAACAAGCCTATAGTAGTTTTTTAGACTCTAAAAGTTTGATGGAAAAAAAGATGTTTTCCTAGTTGCTGACATCTCTGATTTACAACTGCATTGGGAACTAGTTATCAAACAGGTTTCTTTGCTGTTACCAGATGTTTCTAAATATCTGTTTTATTTTTTTAATGAAATCCTTGAGACATTTTAAAGGAATTTTTTTCTAATATATATTTGAAATCATTAAAATTTTCTTAAATCATAAACCATATGTAGATATTCTCTGCTCCTGAGAACTGTTAAAGCATTATCTCTGACCCTTGCATTACATGGGAGGTCTTCTGGGAAAGAAAATTCACCTTTTTTTTCCCCCCTGTACTAACCCACACCTGAATCAGACATGCAGGGAGAGAGCATTCTTAACAGTGTGCCAAAAGTAAAAATCCACACAAAACCACAAAACTTGTTTAGGTGATTTCCTTCAAATTAAAAACCTATCAAAACTCACAACTTATCCCTTTTGCTGTAAGTTTGTAAGCATTGCGGCAAATTGAGAGATTTAGACAAAGAGTGTGGTATCTGCCAGTGTCAGTATAGAATGGATTTTTCTAGTTCACTATGTGATTATCAATATTAACCAATTAAATGTGCAAAACATATTTTGTGTATTTACATGCAAAGATGTTACAGATAATGGTCTGAAGCATGTAAAAAGTATTTTCCCCCCCATTCCTACCTGGCCATGGGATAAATAATGAAAATAAATGCACAAGCCATCAATAAGTATTCACAGACAAGATCTACTCTGTTTCCTCAGGCAAGTCTTTTGACCTTTCAATATTCCTGTTGTCCCTCTCTTTGCATATTTGATCTGTTTGGACCATGGGGTCTGTAAAGAGAACTGGTTTCACTGTGTTTGTGGAGCACCCAAACAGTTGTGAGATCTCAGTTTTCTGCAAAGCCTCAAGGCACCACCAGGCTGCTGATGCAACAACCAATATTTCAGTCTATGAAGTTTCTGCTTTATTGCTAGAAAAAGGATCTGTCGATACAAAATGGCTTTCAGCCTCAGTTCTTTCATCAGAGTGTTTGCTCACCATGTGCAGAGACCTGATCTCTGCAGGGGTCATCTGCTGTCTCCCCATTTCTGCTACTGCTTTTGCATATGGCTTGCAGGAAGCAAGGAGGAGAAGATGGATTTTGCTGCAGATTCTGTTAGAGAAGAAGTGACATCACCAAGAGTTAGAAAGGGGGGGATATGAGCTTCCCTGCAGGGCAAGGAAGAGTAAAGAGAATGTCATGGCAGTGTATTTGGAGAAGCAGGTTGGAGAGAAGAATGAACAGAAGGAGAGAGAGCAATAGAGACAACAGGAAGAAGAGTAAAGAATGAGCAATGAGACAATATGATTAGAGCTTTTTTTCCACCAGGGAGAAACATTTGCAATGCAAACAATTAAAATCCGTTAGACTTTCCTAATAATGTTTTTCCATGCATGTAATCATGGCGATTGCCAAAAGGATGGGGAGGAAGCAGCAGGCAGGATATTTTTGGGTGTAAATGAAGAAGTGGGACTCAAGATTTGCAAATGGGAGACTGGATGATTTTTATCTTGTGGTTGGACATACATTATTGGCATGCAGTGGCAGATGTGGTCTGAATGGATTCTAGGGGATGGAAAGTATTCTGTGTCCTAAATCAAACTGCTCCTATTGAGATTAACAGTTTTGATCAATGTTAAATGTACAGATTTGTGTCTATACTGAGAGGAAAATCTTTTCTACAAGCATTTAATACACAAGGAATGAGAATACTGCTTTTCACTGTTTGTAAGCCTATTGTAATTTCTTCCTTACTTAAAAGGAGAAAATACCCTAGTAGGAAAGTTTTTTAACCTTTGAGTAGCAAACAGTATCTGGTAAATGCAGGTATTTAATACCTTGTAATACATTTGATTAAGACAGGGCAGGTGCAGTTGCTGAGCTTTCTTCCTGAGCACTGCACAGTAACATTATTGTGCCATTTTTGTCAGGTGACCCTGGCTCCATTGAAGAGTATTTGAGTGTTTTAAGTTTTTCTTCATTGGAAAAAAAAATCCTGAACTTGAAGTTTAGTTGCATTCCATTTATTTTCTTTTTATGTCTGATAGTTTCATGTTAAATAAGTGTTTATCTTTAATGTTGCCAATGTTCTGTTTCCCAGCAATTATTTGCCAGGTTTTGTTTTCCATTTTATACAAGTTTATTTTATCACTTTACATCTTTCTCTGCCAAACTCATTAGCTGTTTCTGTGAAAACTTCAGTAATTTCTCCAGGGATTTTTTTCCAGATCATAAATAAACAAGAAATGATATTTCAAAATAGATTTTCATGATTATTACCTCCATTTTCAAATACCTCTTGTCTTAACAATCAAAGCCAATTCTTTATCTCTTCAGTAGCTTCTGTCACACTATTTGCAAATCATACAGTCTAGTGCTGAGGATTGTACTGGTATCTCCACAGATCTTAAGTCAACTGGGGTAGAATTTTTCCTGCTGATCCACTGTTGCTTCTTCCAAACTTTCTATCCAGTTTACTCATCATGATTCCTATTCTGTCCTTTGCCATTAATTTTTCTAAGCAATACATTTCATATTTCTCTGATGAAGTTTTCACTGTACTGATCTGGAGTATTTGTAGATTTAAGAAAACAGATATCAATTTGTTTTCATGTTCAACATGTGGTGAAGTCATTTGAATGGCATCAGTAGGAATTAAAGATTCTGGTTTGGATGTGATCCCCATTTTCAATTTGTTGAAACAGTCTCACCGTAGGTGTTGTGTCAGCTTTCTTCAATCTATTAGTGCTTCCAAGGTTTGAAAAGGAATTTCTCTCTCTCTCTCTCTTTTTCTTTTTCTTTTTTTTTTTTTTTTAACTGCTTCCTCCTTCTTCCTGAGTAGTTTTGACAGAAGCTTTTTTGTCATGTACAGGCATTTCAGCTTCCTGACCCAATAGTTTTGCTGATCTTGATTTTCTTCCATAATTCTTCTTATTTCCTTAGGAAATGTAAATCTGCTGCAGCATCTGTTAGCTATCCTTGTTTATTAATAATTAGGCATGAATGCAATTATAAATTCTTTAATAATTTACCTTTACTACCTCTGAGAGGTCCATAACTGATCTCTTGTTTAAACATTTCAGATCTTTGTCTTACATTATTTTCATATATCATTCTCAAAGTGTTGACCACATTGTTGATACAAGCAAAATCTCATCCTCAGCTCTTGCCAGGAATTTATCTCTGAATGTGTTATCTCTTCTAATTGGACATTTGGGAGAGAACAGATTGCTGGAAGCTCAGCCCTATGGCTCCTTAATTCATAGCTGCTTGGCCCTTCACTAAATTAAAGCTGCATGGAGCTGCCTGATTTAAGAACTCAGAGTATTAAGAGCAGCAAAGGATGAGATACAGCAGGGCTGTGTACTTTTATACTGTTTATACACTGTTTGAATCAAGCTCCAAACACTAACGTTCACTTTTCATTTACTTTTGCCAAATTAATACTGCTGAACGAACCAAGCACAGGGGAATCTCCAACCATTGAGGGGCTATTTTGACTGAATATGTAGTGGAAAATGAGATTAGCAGACCAGAAATCTAGTCCTCTTCAGGAGGTGAACAGATGTGTTCTCCCAGCTTCAGCTGTGCTGGTGGAAGATATTAGTGACCGCAGCCTGTCTCTGGGTGGTTATCAGGAATCCCAAATCCCTTCCACTCTGCCAGCAGCGCTGCTCATACAAGCTTCCTCTAACCTATTTTTTCAAAAGGCACTAGATTAGCAAAGACTTACTGTTTATCTGAGCTAACCTGTCCTCCTTGGGAGCCGAACAAGCCGGGGAGTGCTGGGGTAACCGGCTCTGCCAGCAGCTCGGTAGGGGCAGCAAAGAACAGTGGACAGCAGTCCCTGTCCCTGCCATAGCTGCTGCAAAGTACACGTCTGGCTGGACCCCAAATGCTGCTAGACACACATTTTGCCTCCTTCCTATCCCCATGGTAATTCCAGATCCATTTACTCCTCTAATTTCTGCACTTTAGACTATTCTGCTTTTGACAGCAGCACTTTGTTTATTTCAAAAGCTTTCATTCTCCCAGAGGCTGTGTAGAGTGATGATCTGGTGAGCAGGAAAAAAGAGTGACTTCTAACTGCACACGTGTGCTCCCCCTGGTTGTCTCCATTTAATAATATTTTATTATTTGCTACCTCTAAATTCCTCTGTGGTAAGTCACCAGAATCTGCCATGTCACTCTTCTTTGTATTCTGAACCACAGAAAAAAACCCCCAAAAAATCAAATACTTACTTGCTTAGAAAAATATGTCAAGAAAGACTGTGTCTGCCCCATGGTGCTTGTGGCTCAAATGAGAGAAAACACAGATGTACCGGACACATTGTGGCAGAGATCTTCTGCTGGAACAAAAAGATACCAAAAAAACCCAAATTACATTACACAGGCTGGAGATTTGCTGTTTCCATATCATGAGATAAGGTTTTTTCAGTTCTGTATTGCAGAATAGTAATGACAAAATGTCAATATTTTTTACATTTTGAAGGCAACTTTTTCAGGCTGGGGATTTCCAAAGGGGGAAAAAAAAGTGATCAAATCCTTCAATTGCTCTAAAGATTTCAGAAAACGTGTAGATTTAATGGTCTGCAGCTTTTCAGAGAGGAATCTGAAAGAGAACGAAAATATTGCAATGGAAGTGGGAGCCAGGTCCAGATGTACATGACAGCCTTGAGTCAAGGAAATTAAGGGCAGCTGAAGAGAAGGTGCACTGGGATTTATTGGCACCAAAAAAAGTCACAGGCTTAGAGAATTTTGGTCTGACTACTATTTACTGTGTGTTTAATCACAGAGGCTTTGGAGCGAGCCAAATCTGTCTGGAGAAAGCAGAGCTGAAAAAGTAATGCTTTTTTTTTTTTTTTTTTTTTTTTAAATGGGTTAGATGCAAANTTAGATGGGTGAGAAGCTAGACGAGGGGAGAGCAAAATCAAACCAGATTTTGGAGGGGGTGGAACGAAGCAGAAGGGCCCAAACCGCGTTTTTGCTCAAGACGCCGATGCTGATCATTCGGCAGTGACGCATCCCTTTCCCTGGGGATCCCTGCGTTTGCGTGGAAGATGCGGTTCGGGAATGAGCGGAAACTTTAAGATTATTAAACCTAGAACAGAGAGAATAGATCCACCTTCGTTCCCTGTGCGAGCCCGGGCGGCCCCGGCGGTGGCGCTGGCAGCGCGCAGGAGCCGCGGCAGTGCGGGAGCGGAGCGGGGATGCGGAGCTGGGAATGGGGGGCGGGGATGCAGAGAGGGGATGCGGAGAGGGGATGCAGAACGGGGATACAGAAGGGGGATACAGAGCGGGGGATGCAGAANGCATTCGGCAGTGACGCATCCCTTTCCCTGGGGATCCCTGCGTTTGCGTGGAAGATGCGGTTCGGGAATGAGCGGAAACTTTAAGATTATTAAACCTAGAACAGAGAGAATAGATCCACCTTCGTTCCCTGTGCGAGCCCGGGCGGCCCCGGCGGTGGCGCTGGCAGCGCGCAGGAGCCGCGGCAGTGCGGGAGCGGAGCGGGGATGCGGAGCTGGGAATGCGGGGCGGGGATGCAGAGAGGGGGATGCAGAGCGGGGGATGCAGAGCGGGGATGCGGAGAGGGGATGCAGAGCGGGGGATGCGGAGCGGGGCTGCAGACCGGGGGATGCGGAGCGGGGGATGTGGAGCGGGGCTGCAGACCGGGGGATGCAGAGCGGGGGATGCAGCTCCCGGCTCCTGATGGACAGCAGAAGGGTTCAGCTGGGCGAGGGGCGGGAGAGAAGGCGGAGAGGGCGGCTCCCCGCAGCGCGGGATGCCGAGGGAATGGCTCAGGAGGAGAGCGGAGCAGAGAGGTGCCCTCCTGTCCCATTCCCACGCTCTGCCGGGGCTGCAGCTCTGGGCGCCGCTCCTTCGCTCCTTTGCCTCCCCTAGAGGTGGGTGAGGTGCGTGTGTGAGAGTTGGGAAACCTCTCTCAAGGCTGATTCACCCTGCGGACAATTTGGCTGCTGTGGGAAGCTTTCTGGGCCCGTTTTTAGAACAGAATAAAAGTTTATAAAGTCCCCATGCTCGTGGTATTTTTCAAAGTAGATTTAGGTGAACAAAAGGCGGGTAGGTGAGTCTGATTAGTGCAGTTCAGGGCTTTTCTAGCAGTCATCATTCTAGATGGCCCTCCATTTTCATTGTGTTGATAGTGTTGCAGGAGACAGATGGGATTTAGTGTTCTGTAGATGAAGGAACACAAAGTTTGCCTGCTTCTGTTGCTTTTTCCTTGTCTTGTTTGTGGGTGCTTTGGGAATGTGGTAAAGGTGGCAGGGCTCTGAGGAGCACCCTTTGATGTCTCAGACTTTGGCCCTTCCATTGCTATGTATTCAGACTTTCTCAAGAGAAAAGAATGTGTTGGTCATGCACTACTTCTATTTTAAATTGGAACCAAAAAGAGTTACTAGTTTAATATTACCATCAGAAACACTTCTCTAGTGCTTTATCTGGCCTACCTTTGGATTGTTTAGAGGATTACTTACATAAAAGAGAACACATTGGTCTATTAATAAAACAGGTTTTTTTCCTTTGTAGACACTTACATTTTATCTATCTGCATTTTTAATACACAGGTCTGGCTGACCTAGGAGCAATATGAGAGGAGAGGATATAGTTATCATGGGCACAATAACACCCAGCTACAAGTAAGGGACTACAAGTAAAAAATGCATCAGATCGTCACACTGGGTGAAGAAATGAGAGATTGGCAGAAAGCCTTGGAGAAGAACATGCTCTTATCACAACAAATAGTTGGTTCTGATGTTATTATTGTATTTGATGATGTCATCAGAAACCCTCAGTGCTTGGAGAGAATGCTAAATAACTTTAAATATAAACAGCGATTGAGGGATAAGAAACTACAGGAACAAACTGTGTTTGAAATGTAGGTACTTCTGAGCAAGAGTTACAAAAATTAACTAATAACATAAGGTACTACACATACCTGCTGATCCCCTCTATTTTTATGTTTTGGTGGTTTTACAGCTAGTTTTTAATTCTTCCTTTCCCTTAGTTATGAGCAATCCACAGAAACTGGGGGAAAATAAAATCTTGACAAAGAAGAGAATTTCTCAAAAATTTTCCAAGTTTTTCTGGATGCGTTCATTTCAAGTGATTTATATTAGTGTTTATGGCATTTCAGCTGAACAGACATTTCCTAAAGTTTTGGCAGGACTGAGGCCTATGGTTTTTCCTTGTCAATGAACTTTGTATGATCAGCTGTAGCTGTGTAAGATCACACCAGTAAGATCTTCCAGTATGAATTTCCTTGAGTTAGAAGAGGAGAGGCATGTCTCTTTTTGACTTAATATTATGCCACACTAAAGAGAGGCATGCTGAGGATTATTTGTGTTTTTAAGCGAAAGACATAAGCATTTAGATTTACAAATAGAACATTCAACACTGAATTATTTTCCTATCATTTATTTAAAAAGAATATTTTACCATAACATAATATTAGGACTCTGTTGTAAGGACAGAGGAGGATGTGAGATTAGCTCTTGGAGCAACATGATAGATGTCTTTTTTATAAACATCTTGGTTTTGGAGTGGAGTATTTTGATTGTTTTACATGTCATACAAGAGCTTTTATTTCATCAAAGCACCTAAGCATGCACTTGAGGCTACTTTGTAATTTCTCATTTCTAAATGATTTAAATAATTTAAATTATTTTATTGCAATGAAAGTAGCATGTAATAACTCCTTGTGTTTGCTGATCAGGGCAGTGCTGCTGGTGGAGGGGATGAGGAGAGACAAACATTTTCCAAGGCAGCTATACCCTCGACTCCCCCAAAAGCATTGCCATTGTGGACAAATCCTCAGTGATGGGAAGAATTTTCTAGAGCTTGTTGGCTTCCTCAGGGAGACTTTTAGTAACAGCAAATTTGGGCATTGGGTTCTTATCTTGTCGACTTGCAATTCTTTTCAGCTGTCTGTATCATCTTTTGACATAAAATCATAAATGTTTTTACAATTCATATCAAACGTTAAATGGTAATTTAGAGGCAATAGTTAACTTTAGGCTGAGGGTGAAAATCCTTTTTCTCCAGAAGATCAAATTTGCCAGCTTTCACATCCACAAATAATTTATTTAACATGATCTGTCCTAGTGCTTATGTCTTATACAGATTTGATCCTCCAAGCATTTAATAAAAGAGGGCTGGAACCCAAGTACTTTTAAATTCTACCAAAACAGAGTTCTTGGCATGAAGATTTTTTTTAATCTAGGGCAGATAGTCTATGAGCTAGAGATGTATGTAAGTGGGGCATGGATCAGACACTCTTTCCCATTGCTTGTGACCCTGTCATCCTGAATCATCCCTTGTACAGCTGATGCATTTGAAGAGCACAGGGTCACTGGTAATTAAGACATCTTTATAAAAGTGCTAGCAGTTGCAGCTGTAGGATGAAGAGTACCTGGAGTGCAGAATTTGTTAACCACATCAAATTCCCTTCGAAAAGGAAACCCTAACATTTGCACATACACTGCTATCTCATGGGCTCAAAAGTTATGCAGGGTTGCATTAGGTCACTATTTGGATGGATGATCTCCATCAAAAATGCCAGGTGCTGCAGGAAGCCTTGCTGATGCCATGGTGGCCAGGACTTCCTCTCAGAGGCATTACTAAGCAGTGCTCCACACGCCTCAGGACCTTTTGGTTTGATGGTGAGGATGTATTTTAAGCAGACATCTCTCAGTTGAAGCATTTAACACTGACATATAAGGCACAGATCAAGGGCAGCAGCCTGCAAAATCCTTTTTGATCTGTATGAGAATGACAGGCACTGCGTGATAGCTGCAGTCCAGGTGGGAAAGATCAACACTGCTCTCTGAGCTAACCAAAAAGGTGTAAGGGTCTGGAGGGGAGAATTATCTACATGTTACAGAGACACGGAGTAGGGAAAGAAGCCAGTTTAAAATGGCATCTGAAGCACATTAAATAAATTCTGGGGCTTGTCCTGCATGCCTTTGAATATATTCTGACCGACTGCTCACTGTTCATCCTGCCTGCTTCCTTAATCCAGAAATCCTGGAAGAAAATCTTAGGTGGGAGAAGTACACCATCATCTGGCACGTGTAGGCTGACATGCCAGCCTTGATTCCTGCCATGCACCACAGCTTCTGCACAGTACATTACAGTGACTCACGTACAGAAAGACTAAAAGCAGGAGAGTGACACAATATGGCACAAAATTGTAGTTGCACCCACATTTACAATCCTGCTGGTGTCAGGACATCTTCACTTAGAGGTGACTATCATGGCACAAGGCAAAGACAAAGAATGAAAGTAATAAAAATTATTATTTCCATCAAGGGCATAATTACAAAATGTGGCTGCATCTCCCACTTGTGTGTCTAAACAGCCTTGGACAGTACATGCCATTGTTAACACTGACAGATGGATGCAGAAACCAGCTGGAGAGTCTCCCTTAGCACTCTTGACCAAAGTGCATACTTGGACAAAGTTTTCATGGGATGAGTGTCATGTTCATTCACTGGACCAGCTTTTATAGTAGAGGTAGGTATTAGGTAGCTGGGGTGAAGCATTAGGTCCTGCTGCTTTTGACCCATCCTAAGAAAGTTCCATTTCTGGAGCAACCATCAAGCAAAGCCATCAAGCAGTTGATTGGCAGATCCACTTGCATCTGGCACCATTCCCTAAATGCTCACTATAGAGCTGCACACACAAAAGTTTAAGAGAGACACCACATCCTCCCAGACTGCACTGTAGAAAGAAGTGCTACGAAGCTGAGTTTCAACAAGACCATTAAAACACTGGTGTGAGAGCAGCAATATCAGAGTGTTCACTGAGCAAATAGAAATCTTGTTGCCATGAGTATTACTGTGCAATTAAACATGACATTGAACATATGTGTAGCAGAGAAGTGGGCCAGTCTTCCTAGGTTCATTGCTCTAACCACTTGATTATACTGAGTTTACATTATTGTATCAGCCATTAAAATCATGGGAGATTTTCCACTGATTCTCCTGACCTTTGTATCACACCATTAAATTATAGGTCACATAGCCAGTGGCTTCTCTCATGTCACAGGTACATTCTTGCTCAATTACTTTATCCTATGTAATGGAGGACTTACCCTATCCTGCTTTATCTCTGTAATGGAGATAGCAATTAAAGAAATAATCTGCATGTGTGACTGCACATCTGACCCTCTCTTTTTTTTTTTGTGTTACACTAGAAGTGACAGCAACCAGATTAATTTCCCTCCTCATTCCTTCCTGTAGGCTGGGATCCAGAGGCCTGCAGAAACTCTTCCCTGAAGTGCATCAGTGGCAAGCCTAGTGTACACTAGGCAAGCCTAGTGTAAATACTGTTTTGTTTTAGAAATTACAAATTTGACAGTTTGCAAATTCTTCTCTACATCAGTACAATTATTTTGGCCCTGCACATGGATGTACATGTTCAGTGGCTCCTACAAGGCCATGTAGTTGGTATTTGTAGGCTGGCAGTCATTGGCAGCAGTGACATGTAGAGCTCTGCAGACATGGTCAGGTGCTGCAGCAGTGCCCTTGGAGCACAGCCACGGCAGGGCAATCTCCACAGGAAGGCACTGTTTGCCCTCATGTCCCCTTGGCCAGGCTGTTACGGTTTTCCTACCCTCCCATTCTGGCTTTGTCACCCCAGAAGGATATTGATGGATTCTTTGAGTTGCTGTTTGTGCTGGGGTGCCAGAGTCTCTGCGATAATTACCTCACAGCGCAGTTTACCGCCGTGAATGTTGTCAGAACAGCGATGCATATTTGTTGTTGTAGCCAACTGGCATCCAGCTTAAGGATCTTTCCCTCTGACTATTTAAATTAGAGTCTGCATTGTCTTGTGTGATAATGCTCACAGAGCAATAAGGCAGCGTGCTTTCTATGAAATGTCTTGTAGCTGGTGATCTTTTAAGCCTTTCTTGGCTTGTCTTCTGGTCTGAACATCTGTGCTCTGTCCCTCTTTCTGTGCAGTGTTCACTGCTATTGGACATTCTGCTTGAGGCAAGATCAAGTCTTGTGTTCTGCATTTCCCATCCTAATTGTGGTATTGTGTTGTTGCTGCATATGCTCTTAATCAGCTTTTGCAATCCTTCCTGGAATGTATATATAAAATTTGTGAAATACTCTCAGATCCTCTGGAATGATAGCAGAAAAAAGATACTAGAAAGGAAAGGAATTTTAAAATCAGTAATATACCTTTTCAGTTTTCTCTACAGCATTCCCCACATTATGTATTATTTCAGGTCAATTATTATCTAGGCAGTTTCTAAATGTGTGGTGTCTGGCACCTGGGAGGGAACCCACAAAACCCAATAAAACCATCCTCTGCTCTCTCCCTTCACCCCCAAATCCTTAACTCTCCATTAGGGTTTCTTAAAGCTGAGGAGAACTCTGAAACAGTAGGTGAATAATCTCTGGGACAATACCTGCCTAGAATGAGCCACGAGTTTTTTGATTTTGTATTTATTTATTTAACATAATTTTCTACTTGTTTTCCTTCTATCCTTCTCATTGTTCTGGTGAACTAGCACACCTGAGACAGCAAAGAAAAAAATTGTTTTATATTTTCATATAGAATTGAATACATCTCAATGTTGCATTTCATGCAATCAGAAAAATAATAGTAAAGTAGTTGCTTTGTTTTGTGCCAGCAAACAGCAGTCCTGCAACCTGTGTGGCATTCAGCAGCACTGCGTGCTGCAGGGTGGGCAGCAGTGCAGAGGTGACTGTATTTTTTGCTTCTAACAAAGTCACACTTGACCTTTGACCTCACATCTCACTCTTGGTCCCAAGTGTGGGGTCATCTCACAGCAGCCACCTGCCCTGCAATGCTCCTTCCAGAGCACATCAGTTGCTCTGGCAAAGCAATTGCATGCATTTAAAAGATTTGCAGGCATATTGTTCCCATATGCGATTCTCCTGCAATGAGATATTCAGTTGTCACTCCTGGGGAACATGGTGCCCCTTTAACCTCCACCCCAAGGCTTGTAAGGCAGACTCTGGTGCTGAAAAATTTCCCCTTACACTGCAGGTAGTGCCAAATGCTGTGTCTTTTCCGAAGCCTGTGTCTTGCATCTCCAGTCCAGGCCATGTGGCCTACCATGTTTTTGTGGTCACTGCTGATATTGTCAAAATAAATATAATTGAAGAATAATATCCAGCCTTTGTTATTCCAGTGAATGAAGTAAAGGAGAGTGATCCCCACACTGCCATACTAAAGTGAGAAGTTCAGCATCAGAGGGAACGAAACGTTGCTGATATGCTACAAATGTGACCACAACAATTCACAGAAAGAAAGTTATTAGTGTTGGAAAGTGAAATGCTGTGCAGGGGGAAAGCTACCGGGGCCTTAACTGTTTTTGCCTCCTGCTTTGGCTGTCACAGATGTTAGTCACATCACATAATGCACTACCTGAAGGCACTCAGCTACTACAGTGACGAGGGCAGTATAAGAACCTATATAGAATAGAAAAACTGTAAGCAATGGTGTTCTGTGAGGGTGAATTCAGGGAAGAGGATGCCCAAGGGCTATATGTGCTAGTGGGTGGTTTCACTAGCCTGGGAAATGGAAATAAAGCCCCAAGCCTCTGTCCTTTAAAGGCTTTTCTTCTTTGCCATTTTTTTTATTATCACTGAACAGTCAGGAAAGCAGAAAGCAAATCAGTTTGAAAAGTTTCTAAGGGCTTTCTGCAAAAGCCCACAGGAGGAAGGGGACACCATTTCCCCAGGTGCCTTCTGGCATGGCTTCTCCTGTGTTTCTCTTCTGCCTTGAGCAGACCTGTGGGGACTTAGGAGATATTAAGCTACTGTAGACTCTGCTGCCTCTACCTTCCACAAATCAGTTGTCAAAGAAAAAAAATATCATATTAGCCTACTTATGTAATGATAGCCTGTTGAAAGACTAATTTTCTTCTTCCTCGCTCTCCAGAAACACTTGTGCTCTCCTCTCCAGTGAATCTTCAGAGCCAAAGAGGTCCAAATAGGTGCTTTATCTCAGCAGGGTGGAGGTGGTGATTGCTCCGTGATCCGGGTCAGGTTCCAGGCGCCTAATGAGAGCGATGGGAGTGCGGAGCTGGCCTCAAAATGTGGCTACCACACTTTGGACATTAAGCACATACAACTCCCCCTGAAATCAATGGGAGGCAAAGGCCTCTCAGCGCTGGAAGTAGGAATGTGATTCATCTCTGAAATCTAACTTTACAGAGCAGTCACAGAGATTCTACCTCTGAACTTGAAACACTACGTCTTAGCTAGATTTACGGCAGATGGGAAGAAATAAGCACAGCTAATTCTGGTCACCAGGTAATTCTAGGTGGTCTGTAGGTAATTGGAAGCAATTAAGCTGGTATGAAATGAATTCTGCTCCTGCTGTCGAAAATCAAGGACTTGCTTATGGGGAGCAACCACAGAAATGGGAAACTTTTGAAGCTAATTAATGTATTTAGTGAAAAATCTCATCAGAATGGCAGGGCCAAGGACAGGACCATGGAATCTGAACTCCCATTACCTTACAGTCATCAGGCACATCTTCAATGTAAAGTTAAGACTGAAGATACCTAAAAAATGGTTACTTTTAAACAGATAGCTAGTAATTTTGCTCTATAATTGACATATTATTAAAACTGTCTTTTTTTGGAACTGGAACCATTAGATTTCTCAAAATCTAATAGTTATAATTTTAAGCAAATTCTGCAGAAACTGGTTAGATACTGAATCACATTTACTTTTTATAAGATAAATGGGAATTATGGACGAGATATAAAGGTAGATTATGTTCTCTAGCTGTATTTCACAGTACTCCAAGAATGTAGAAGAATAATATAGGTGATAATCTGTAACTATTTTGACCATTTTTAGGTTGAAAAATACATAGCAAGTGCTTAACTTACTTCTTATTTTGACTGTAGAGGGAGAATGTGGTAACATTTGTGATAGTCCTGCACTGTGGAACTTGAGAGATGCTTCAAGTTCATAAATATGTTAAATGCTTCCTTCTTTGCTATTGTACCAAGTAATAAGCATGAAAACACACCATGTTGGATCTTCAATGGCTGACATTCATTCAGCCAAGTCTACTGCTTGCTCAATAAATTATGTATGTACATTAAAATATAATTTGTTGGATCCCCACAAAATGTATCAACTCTACACTGCACGTGATACTGAAAAAATGCAATTATATTTAAATATATTTCTGTTTTACCTGAGTACCTGTCTCAATGGCCTCATCCTCACTAAATGAAATTTGGTTTCAATGGATTTGGGAGAACCTGGTCCCCAAGACTTCGGCACTGTAGGGTAGGAGATTTTATTTACCGTTCTGGGCTAGGCAGTTACACCTTTTGGGGATGAATATTAATTCTCCTCTTAGCATAATCACTTTAGAATATTCCCTTTGTTCCATTGCCCAGATGTGTCTCATGTCATCAGCAGATGAGCTGAACAGCAGTGGTTTGACATGCTCGGCGGCTGATTAGGCACAGCGGATAGAGGAGGCTGTGATGAAGGAATTCGTGTGGATGCAGCGGAGCTGTTTCTTGCTTGTGCCTTGGTGTTAAGCAGTGGTAATGAAGGGCTGGTAAACAGGATGTTTTTGGGAGTGCCTGGGTCTGTAGGGCTGCACTCCTATTGTCAAGGCTGGGATATGCTTTGGGGAGAGCCCCATATATGTGCAGGACATCATGCTGTCACGAAAAAGGAGCCTTTACCTGTGGAGGTATGCCCTTCAACTATTGAAAATACTTTTGAACTGGGGAGAAACAGGTGGGAAATTTCTCCTAATTATGATTAGGATGAGTTAGACACAATTTCCCTGACAGCAGTAGCACTGTGCCTACTGTCTGACTATGTGAGAGGAGAAAAAACCTCCAGCTGTTGTTTTCTTGATCAACTTCTTTCAAGTGGAGAGAAGGAAAAAAGCTGTAGGTTCAGCAGATGGTTAAAAATGGCCAGTGGCATCCCACAGCTTGTTCCTCTGGTACCTGGAATTGAGTCCTCTGACCACTGTTCTGCCTTAATAAGAGAAAAGCCATGAAAGAGAACAAAACTTGTTCATAAAGCTGTGTCTGAAATGGGTGATTGGGCATGAGACAGTTATGACCATTTGTCCTAGGCGCCACATTGATCACTTTAAAGTCTCAAATTGTCTTAATGTATTTATGTTCTCTGTATTCCCACCAAGAGGCTTTTCCTTTAATTCCTCCTGCTGCAATGAACAACACACAGCAGCTACTGGGCAAAGAACCATTACTTTTAGTTGGTGGCCTGTCTTCTGCAGCAACCTCCAACATAAGTGAGCCCAATTTTGTGTCCGTAATTACACATGGGCCCAACAGTTTGAACTTGCAATTGCACCCATTTAGAAGCTCTGCAATTGGGCAGTTAGTCTTCTAAATGGGGACAATTGCAAGCTACAAATAACTAGTCCAGCATTTAATTGCTGGTGTAAAATGATTCCTACAGCATTGGAGGTCAGGTAGAAGTCCAGCCAAAACCAAAACAAAACACAGCCTATTTGGGCAGCACAGAGGAGGCATGAACTTTCCTGGTCAATAAATCTGCCAGTGAGCTACAAATGGTTGCAAAAGATTGAAAGTCACATGTGTTTGAGAGGAGAGAAAAAGAATGCCTGGGGCACTGTTGTGCAGCAGCAGTGCAGCAGGCTCAGGCTCTCACAGCAGACAGGTGGATGAGCTGACTGGAAGCCATCCAAAACACACTTACTGGTATTTCAGTCACTGGATGATGCTCAGAAAGCAGTTCCAAAAAGGTCATGCTCCAGACAAAAACATACTAGCTAAGTTTAAAGACCAAATAGGTTTGGCTTATGTTCAACAAAAGAAAGTTTTATGTCACAGGCATATTTGATACTTAAATGGTTTATATACTTCAAAGGAGAAGTAGCATCACCCCTTTCAAAATCTTGCCTTAAGGTTTTCACCATTTTTCTGAAGACAAATGAAGGCTATTAATAGATTGATGCCTACTTTTTTTGTGGATGTTATGAAAATTCTTGATTACAAACCCAAATAATATCTCTGAGCTACATTTAAATACATGTACATATTTGGGCACAGGGTTATAGTTGTTAACTTTTCCCTTTGACGTTTTTATCCCATAACTAACTCACCAGAAAGCATTAGTCAGGAAGAATGACTGACTTCAGGGGCAACAGAATTTAAGTGTGAGTTTATTTAGTTTAAAGAACATTCTGCTGCAGATCAAAGGAAGAACTCTTTATTTTAAAATTATTTAATTTCAAAATAGAAAGCTTTCAATGCAAGCTGGGTAGAAGGAACAACATAAGCCCCTCAGATATCTGTTTGCATTTTTTGCTTTGATTGTATTCACACTCTTAAATATTTGCTTCCCCTGAATATTCTTTTAGGCAGATGAGGTTTCTGGGAGGGATGGTTATGAAAACAAGGAATTTTAATAACATTTTAAAATATATATATAAGGAATAATTTTTAATTTGCAAGTATGGTACTGCAGCCTGGTTCAGAGAGCTTTTCAAATTTTATCAAAAAGTAGGAACATACTCGATGGATTTAAAAAAAAAAATTCAGCAATTGCCTGTCAGATGAAGGACAGAGCAGTGAGAGGTAGTTGTAATTATTCCCTAAATAGCTCTAACAACAAATGAATTGGAGGGAATCTTGAACTACTTCTGTGAACTATTCATATATAGAAAAAAATCTGCTTTGTTATATAAATTACTTTATCAATTATGCTAAAACTGATATTGCAACTGCCAATTTAATATTGAATCTTGCCTGCCACATTAAGTTTTTTCCTTGCTTTTCAACGAAATAATTTAAATCTTTTCTTAGCAGAGGGCTAGTTAAAACCTGAGGCTAATGTCAATCCTGTACAGAGTGAGGAAAAGGTACACCTTTGTATTATCACTGAGGACAAGAGAATTTGGACAATTTAAAAAAAGATTTTGATCCACTGCTGTGAAGAAACGGGGGAGAATTGCTCTCACATAAACTGGAGTTTATACGTGAATTCTTTATCAGCTATTGGGTTTTCTACCTATACAACTGCTGAGGTACTTATGTGTCTTTTATGCACATCAGTTTCCCCATCAAAATCACTTCTTACAATTAAGCACGTGATTAAACATTATGTCTGATCAATCTAGAATACATTCTTGGGAGGACAAAGTCCCTCTGAGAACTGAGTCCCACTGGGATGAGGTTATACCATTTGTATATACATGGCTGTGTTAGTGATTATGGCAGTACTAATTCTGATATAAAATAGCATACACATATTTACATACATGAAAACCCACACATATATATATATATATATATGCACATTACATGCATACATACGTATTTGATTTATATATATATATTATACTTATTGGACTTTATATTTTGACCTCCTTGGGCTGTGGAAGGGGAAGGCACCTCCAGTGAGCCTGGCTGCCCCTCCTTGCTCGATAGTGTGGGGGTCTGGGGCACCACTGCAGCAATGGGGAGGTTCTTCTGACTGGAACATTGTCTTTCTGCTTTGGGAAATTGTTAATATTTACTTTTGGCTGTTGTGCACTTTAGATTTGTCTGCTTGGGAATACCTAAGGGATGCATGTTTGCTTGCAAAGCATTGCGGTTTAATTAAGCTGATTTCACTTGGATTGTTTTGTGTGCTTTATGGCAAGCATGGAATAAGCAAGTGGATAATTTTATTTCTTTTTAAAGAAAGAACTAAAAGGAAATGGTACAATGCAGAAGCATTATAGACAAGTATCCTCTGGGGCAATTGTTTATTGACCCACTTTTTAGCAAAACACCATATACATTATCATGCTACATCACAAGTATGATTCTGCCCTGTCAAACTGAAGGGGATTTTTGCCAGCATCTTAAATGAGAGAAACATTTGACCCTAAAACAGCATTCCTCACATCCCAATGAGTGTGAGATAGTTACTATTTGTACAGTGCATAGTAAAATAGCGAGCTCTTACTCCTTAAATTTATTCTTTCATGTGCAATTTTAAACATAGTTTCCTTTCTGCCTTTCTTTTTTTCAAGCTGTTATGGACGTTTGCCTAAATAATGTGCAGTCTGCTTTTCTTAAGTAAACATTTTCCAAATAGTGTTCATTAATGGCTATAAAGCAAATCTCAGTGCAAGCTGATCTTTTATGTTCCCCCTCCCTTATGTCCACATTTCTGAGAACATTGATGCTGGAACCAATACAAACCATCCCAGCTGTCTCCAAAATTAGTACTGAGAAAAATAAACTGTTCTTCAAAGTAATAATTTTATATAACTAAATAAATAAATATTGTCAACACTGGGTCAAAAACACAAGCAAAATTACATCAAATTCACTTCATAAGATGGATTGTATGAATGCATTTCAGTTCCTCTCTCATCATTCTCCTTTATATTTTTAGACAGTCTTTATGTGAATACAATGACTCCAATATCAAACATTTTAAATGATGCTTGAAATATCAGTCACTTGGCTTTGATGTCACACACAATTAAATTCAACCCATCTTCTCTCAGTTAATAACAGCAATCTCACCAAGTCTAGTGCCTAATTAATACAAGCTATTTGTCACATAGAGGTGACACATGTATATCAGAAAGCTTGAAATATTGTTTTGTGCTGCGGTAGCGCTACCCAGCCCTGCAATATAGAAACTGTCTTATGTGTGATTGTCTTTAAAGATTTCAAAAGGCCTCAGAGTTTGGTGTGCTCAAGCTGGGACTCGACAGTGCATAGAAGGCACCAGTGATGTGTTGGCTCCCTTTAGGCTGCTAAATAGTGAGGTATTTAGAAAGAAATGCTGCTAGGATTGAAAGGATCATACCTGATCATTCATTTAGGTGATCGGCAGAATTATGGATACGCAGTGCCAGTGGTAATTTGCTTAACCTGCAGTTTTTAAGCTGTGTGATAGAATACACAATCATACATTTTCTTATTGTTGCATAAGCATTTCTTCCTATTATTTATGCTCAGCACTTTTTAACAGTGTGTTTCAGCCAGGATTGCTGTTGCCAAATAAATGAGCTCCTCTGCCTCGTGTTAATTATCATTGTGTAATAAATAACTGTATAATAAGGTGGGCCTAATCCTGCCTTTTTAACTCAGGCAAGGAGTCTGTCTGCCTCACTGAGTGTTTTGCCTATATTAAGGCAGCAGACTTGGGACCAAAAATTGCCTACATTGTTAGTAGCAGGAAATTAAGGATAATTTTTTATTGAACTCTTCTTGTGAATAAAGCACAACAGAGAAACCCACAAAGTAAGAGGAGGAAGGAAACCTTAGTTCTCTCTGGATTAGTAACCATAGTAATACCTATGGATTTTCAGTGCATTACATTTTGCAGCAAATGTGAAAGGTTTTTCCTGGATTTTTTTGATTATATGTGTTTTTACTCCTTTTCTATATTAGCAGTAGGGTGTTTGTAATGACAAAAACTCCTGTAGCTCTTTGGGGGTTACTTCCACCCGGAACTGAGCATGGGAAGGTCTACTCCAGTTGCTCTTATCTTGGCTGAGAAGGAATAACACCACAAGTCAGGGGACAGCTGATGGAAAATTCAAACCAACTCAGTCTCTGGAGTCTTCTCTTTGTTCACAGCCAGTGTTGCTGGTGGGCACAGTGATGTTCTAACTTTGTGTGCACTTTTTTTCTCTGAATTGCCAGCTGAGTGGTGTTTCCTAAATATAAGCCACTAAATCTTCTGGCAGAGAAAGATATAGGTACAGAGATGGATTGAAGCTTTTTCTCCTCTCCAATCTACCCTGTTAAATACCCTCAAGAGTATGAGGCACAGGGAAAACTAATCTCAAGGTCTGGCCATTGGAACACTGAGATAAACTCTCTACCTTTCTTCATGGTATTTTAGAGAGCATAATCATGTCCATTTGTGGTCAGTGAGGAATGGGAATGAGAGAGGCTTTTATAGCAGAAGCAAATGGATTTTCCCTTTGCTGCTTAAGAAAATATGAGAAATTAATCTCACATCTTGTCAGACATATGCATGCTCACTTTTAAGCCCATCAAAATGTGAGTCTAGATCAAGGTGGAACTGAACAATAAGTCAGACCTATATGCAGAAGGGTGGAGAGTGCCCCAATCTCTGTAACACTTGATCAGAAAGGTGCTGTTTGAGCTCAGTGACAACCTAACAAATTAGTTTGTAATAGATTTGTGGTAAGAGTTTTTTTTTGTTTGTTTGTTTTCTCAGCTGGGGTATCTGCAAACACATAAAAGTCACAGTTACTGGAAGGAAAAATTTAATTGAAAACAATTACTATGGAAAGAATTTAAGGGTTGTGGTGGATAAATACCTGAATCTGTGCTCCGAAGGGATGTGCTGGTTAGAAGGATTAATGTGCTAGTAGGTGGTGGTGGTAGTAGTAGCAAGTTGATCTCTTTACGCCAGATACATCATAAAGAGCCACGAGGAGTTTACAACCAGTGCTGAAATTGAGCAGCAAGTAGGGCATAGAAGCACAGTGTGTTCTGTGAGATGGAGTGGTTGAACACTGAAATCTGACAGTTCAAGATTAGAAATCAGGTGCTTCTGTTTGACAGTGAAATTATTCACTGCTTAAACAGAGTATTCAGGGTTACAGCAAATGCCTTGGCATTTCTACATTGAGTCGGCAAGAATTTCCAAAGAGTTGTTTTTTTTACCTTTAGTGATGCAGCTTTTGTGTAGTAATTGCTAAATTAAAATTTATTCCAATACTCTGGAGCTCAGGTTAAAAGATCATAACAGGCCTTTCCATGCTTATGGTCTTTGAAGGGTTAGTTGCTGAGAGGCAAAGGTCTCCTTTGCATGTCTTGTTTTTCTAGCACCAAATCAACAGACCATCTTCCTCCCCTAGACACACCTGTTAAAACATATTGTTCTTTTACTGCTGGTAACAGTCCAGTCTCTGATTTAGAAATCTCTCAAAGTTGAAAGGAAAGGAGAAAACCTATTGCATAATTAATTGAAATAGTATTACAAGTGGAAATGTTTTGGGGATATTGAAAATATTCTTGTATGTGGGAAAATTGCAAAGAACATTTGCTCTGGAAATGAAATTGCAGGCTGCACAGAGCAAAACTGGTATGTGATGTAGGGACAATGTCACCAATATATCTCACAGTGCTACAGTTCTCACTTAAAACCGCAGAACTAGTTTCCATGTCACTGTCTCTGTGAACTTTAGCAAGGGTTATCTTTCTATTTATTTATNTTTTTTTTTTTTTTGCGTGTTAACTTCCATCAAATTATGCTTCAGTTACCTAATAGACAAAACGCATCTTTCCTGATGGTCTGTCAGCCACTTCCTGCTACAAAACTTCCAGGGGCTGAAGTGCTGGAGGCGAGCCACCCTGGCCGGTGTCCAGGCGCCTGCCCGGCCAGCTGGCTGCTGCTGCCTCTCCCTGCGTGCCCCAGGGCTTGCACAAAGGCTCCAAAGAATCTCGGAGTGACCATTTGGGCTGCCACAACAGCGCAACAAGGCGCTAACTGAGGGAGAAGGCGAGCGCTGGTTCGTAGCATATGCATCTGTGGAGAGCTGCGTGTTGTCTGTCCCCGCAGCTGGGCGACTTGGGAGCCATTAATGAAACTGTGTTTTATTTGAATAAGGTGCTAAGTGTGCCCGGTGCTGCGCAGATGATCCTGCTGGATGTTGCTCTTTTGCCATATTGCTTTAGAGCTACTCCCTACTTCTTTCCCTGTAAAGCCAAAACAAAACAAGGATGTGTTTCCTTGTATCTTCAGACATGGCAGCTGTGAGTATCCAGCCTGGCACAGCCTCTGGCGTGATGGAAGGAGCAAGGACAGATCAGGCCTCCCTTTCTCACCGTGCATTCATGACCGGGCCGAGGGGAACTGGGCGGGTCAGCTCCCTCCTGCTCTCCCTGGCCCCAGCCTGGCATCCTGCTGGGGGCTGTGGGCACGTACCCAAGCGCTGCAGTGCAGGTGTCCGGCCTTGCCAGCCTCCTCTGGTCCTTCTAAATTGGCGTGCAATTTTCCGGCATCAGTCAGGGAAAAAAATCCCTGTGAGCGGGTCAGAATCCAGCTACCTGAGGCTTTGCTGTTTGTTCTCTGTGCAGTCACTGTGTGTCATTCCTGTGCCTCGGGATGACAGAACACTGCTCTGCTGCTGTTGGGGTGAGTTTGATTTTGACTGGAAGTGTTGATGAGGCGTTTCATGTGGCGCTCGGGCCTGCAGCTCTTCAAGGGGACATGGTGTGACCTGCTTTGGCCTGCATTTATAAAGCATGTGAGAACTTCTACCCAAATCTCCTCAAACAGGTCTTGTTTTGATCTCTTCAAAGGTATAAATGTGCTTTATTAACCAGAGTGTTAATAAGCCATGCATCCCCAGAGCAAATGCTGTAAAACTAAGAAGACTGTGTGTGGGGTTTCCTCCTTCCACAATCTGACCTTCTAAATTAATCCCTGGTATCTGTCTGCTCAGACCTCTGTGCAGTAGATTTGGGTAGCACACAGTCTAATGACATATACCTAAATATCACTAGACTCAGAGCTAGCAGGAGTAATGGAATACCTTGAAAATAGGCTGGCGATGCAAACTGGCTGTGAGCAAAAACAATGAGTCCTGCCAAGGTCATTCCAAAGGCTCAGTATTTGCCAATTATTACTACATATGTAACATACCTACCCCCTTAACTCCCCAAAGTGAGACGAATGTGGTGAACTCAGGCTATCAGACAGTTTGATTCTGTCTGGATGTGTCTGGTAGGGGGGAAGAAGGGGAAATCTTTGGGTTCAGGAGCCTATCCCACTTCCTAAGAGTTATCTGACGGTTTGGAAACCAAACACATCCCTGTGCTCTGTAAGAGAGGACCATCCCCAAGCAGCTCTTGCTGAAATTTCAAAGGTGCTCCTGGCTGGCTTGTGAGGGATCTTCCACAGCTGTGTTCCCCACCCCAGTGCTGTGTCTTGGTGTCCTCTGGCTGGCGCTGGTGCTGGTGCCAGAGGTCCTCCTGTACCTTGGCTGACACATCACTGCATGTGGAGAGCCCGCAGCTCTGGAGGGATGATGTTGGCTATTGGCCACATGCAAACAGGCTCAGCCTGGGATTTGTTGCTCCACAAACTGAAAGTAAACACCAATTTAATTTCTATGCCTTTATGAGCAATTTTAAAGGTGAAGGATATTTTCTTGCCAACGTTTCCATATATTAGATTGGGAAAGTCGTCAAAATTAAGCACTCCACAGTGGGTAGATGTTTTGTTTGTAGCAAAATGGGTTTCCATAAAATGATGAATTCATGAAATGAAGTATTGAGGATCATCACATTGTATTGCCAGAACAATGGGGGATCCATAATATGATCTGCTCGTAAATAATTTCTGCTATCTGCTATGTACAGCACTACTGAGTCTTATTTTCTATAATAAACACTGTTTTCTTTTAGAGAAAAAAGTGGAGAGTAGGACTGTCAAAATATTAAATTACAGAAGACTTTATAATATAATTTTATTTCTCGACATTTCTTTATCACAATTTTATCATGTTTGTGTAAAATACCAAAGAATTATTTATTTTCAAATTAATATCTTGGAACATCAATAGCATTTTTGTATTTTTTGATTGGTTTACATTATGATGAATGCAGAATGGTTGCACAAACTGTAAAATGTGTAATATTTCATGTAAATATTTTACAGGAAAAATGTCAGTGTGATGTATGCTATTTTTGAGGTGTGTTGTGGACACCACAGAAAAGACATATAAAAATAGATTTCTTATTCTACACTACTGGAAATAATTTTGTTAAAAAAGTGATGAAATTCTTTTTGAATTGCTAAGGTAAATGGGGGATCTTTGAAATAACATTACAGACTGTTATTGATACATTTTTCCATCTAAGCTATGTTTTCTTGAAAGAAATAGTTTTTTAAAGAGTACTGATTTCAATGAAAATGTTTTGGTGAAAAGAATTTGTTGTGAGAACAGACAAATATTGCAAAAATGGTAGAGAAAGTATAATCCCAAAATATCTTACTATTTAGAGGAATTGTTTAATGTTGCTCCTGTGGTGATGAGTAGACTAATATTGTGCCTTTGCAGGTGAATACATCATCATCAGATGATGAGCCATTTTGGAGCTATGTTGATGTCTCTGTTAGAAAAGAAAAACAAATTTAAAAGTCTCTAATTCTGTGCTCTTTAGTTATTCTTACTGTTAAATTAATAATATCAATCAAACCCCCACTAAATAACTCACTTCTAGAAATGTCCTGTTCCTGCTGAATTCAGAGAGTGTGGAATAAATGCTTTTTAGGGGGTCTTAAAATATAATGAACTGACAGCGTAAAGGATGGTTTCCTCTCCCGTTGAAGTCAAGGGGAAATGGGGAAGCCTGGCCAGAACTGGAGTTTCCTGCAAGTGAAGTCAGTGTGATCCAGCAGTGTGGCTGTGTGTGAGCCTCCCCATGGCTCATTAAAGGATCAGGGCCTGGCTTAGGAAACTAAACCCTTATCTTAGCAATGTTATGTGCAGTACTTTAAATCAGGAGAACTTTGTTTCTTGGCTGATAAAACAAAGCTTGGATCCAGCTACCTAGGGTTTGATTCTGCATTTCTTGCACATCAAGGAATTTGGCTTTACAGGGAATTTTAAGCTTTGAAAGAAATCCTGGATTAAGCTCCTGAATGATTAAAATGTAAGTGCTGTCAGATTTCTACATATAAAGTAAAAATAAAATAAAAATTAACATTTAAAAAAATAATACCCACAGTCTCCAGGACCTGAGGCAGGCTTGGAGCATTGTAATGGAAATTTCAGTCCCATGAGCCACAGTAACTGCAGCACAGCAACTTTTTAAAATAGCCATAATGACGCTGTTGCTGGTGGTGAAGGGAAAATAGCACAAACGCCTTCTTTCCCTAACATGTCTAGTAAAACTCAATAATGTGTAGCCAAATCAGATTTTGTTAATTTTGTATGTGTTTGAAGATTGCTGATGGCTACTTGAAAAGAGAGAAAAAAGTGCTTTTCTTGGCATCTGACGCATTCTTATGGTAGACACAAATTTTGGCCAAACAAAGAAATGACAGCCCTTGCAGAATGGAATTGACACTCCAGTTTCCAACAGATTTTATTCATGCAGTAAAATGTCTGGTTTTGGATCTTTAATTTTTAATTCTGGGTAGCATGTTAGTGTTTTACATGTAAAAGAGTAATGCCTCCATTACCCAGATCATCTGAGGATTTGGTCTCATTCTCTACATAGTAAGAACTGGTTTTGTGTAACTATCTTTCTCCCCTCAAAAAGGAAATATAATTTACTGGACAATTTTTTTTTTAAACTTAATACATGAGAAAGTTTAAAGGTCAAACACTGGGTGCTTTTTTGAGGGGTTGAGATAACTTTGGGCAATTATCCTTAGGGTAGATACATCTAAGATAAAACACCTTTTAACATCAATTTTCATTTGTAACATACTTAATAGTTTACATTTAAACTATCTAAATCAAAGCAAACATTTTAATTTGATGTCAATTGCAAATTTATTTCAAAATCACACACAGAAAAAGCAACAAACTTTCAAAAGGGCATAAAACATAAAGTGGTGACATACACATGATACCTTTTTATTTAGTCTTTTTAATTTGCTGGTGTAAAAATTACCTACATTAGTGCATTAAGTCAATCCAAACTCGGACTCTGAGAAAGCAGTAAAATTGTGTCAGGTTCACAATAGAATAATAATAAAAAACTTGGAGTATTTAGGGTGTTGAGAAGTCCTTATTTTAGGTTACAGAACAAATGAAGTCTTAAGTTACCTCTTCTGATTTTGATGGTAACAAAAGCAACCAATTCAGAAATATAGTGGTGTTAGAGCAATCAAAGAGAATGCTTTCTTACCATAATGTTAGCATCATCTCAGCATGTGGCACCAGAAAGGTTCTCTTTCTGCAGCACACCACTAATCCCGCATTGTCTTTATTATTTTTATTTTCTGATGCTTGCCCATGCTGATCATTCACAAAATGAAGAGGTGAAACACTGAGGTCTTCAAATATTGATAAATTATATTAATATTAGGATACCCTTTAAACTCTTTAGTATCCTTTGAATTCCAGGTTGCAGTCAACCTGCAATATATATATATATAAATGTATACTAATATGGAATAAATATCTTACACTCATATCACATCGGAAGAGGCAGTGATTTATAGACCTGCAGTAACAAGAAAATGCCATCTCTGAAATACATGTTTATGGATATCTTTTTATAAAAGCTGATTTTACATGTGCCCATCCCCCTTTTTGGGTGTAAGAAAAATTTGTGCCTGAAATATGTGTGTGTTTATTTCTTGGAGCCTGTAAAAATGAGTTGCAGATATAAACTGGAATGGCTGATTGGCACAAGCCCTTACTTGGATACAGACTTGGGATTTGTGTTGTAAATTCATTTTGGACAAGTGAGGACATAAACTCTGACCACAGCACATCTTTGTTACTGAAAACGCTCCTGACCGTTGAGTATTTTTGTTTGCAATAGCTCACCCTATAGACTTAGATGTGAAAAATGTCTGTTATGAAATGCAGGATATAACCTGTAAGTAATAGCAACTAAGTCATTGGTAGTGACTTGCTTCACAGAAACTGAATGTGAAAAATGCTGTGGGTCCAATTACATCATCTTTACATTGAGTGCTTTCTCATATGAGTATTTCTGTTGAAGTAATTTCACATATCTCCCAAAATGAGTCTTTCAAAATAATTACAAAATCATTTTCAACAGTGAATAAATGTGTAAAGGTTCACCAGTGATTTTAAGGTTGAAAAAAAGGACCCTTTGTGTTAGATAATTTCATTGCGCTGTGTTCACAAGTGATTAACTCCCCAATGAGATCTGATTGCTTTTTGTATTCAGACCAAAAAAAGACATGTAAAATGAGCAAAATGTTGTATTTTGAGCGCTGACTATGGGGCAAGTTTAACATATGCTTTTTGGGACATCACGATGATTTGTTACTAGCCGTATTTGCTGCACATGTGCAACGTGGTAGCCTGCCAAAATGTACACAATAGTTACATGGTGGGTCACTGAGAAAATAGATTTCAAACAGAGTATCTAAATACTTAATTCGTACACAGATATGGGACCTCTTCTAAGACACTGTGGTCAATTAAGGAAATAATAATATACATTTTATTAGAAACACATGCTGCCTGGAAACCCAGTTCCTTCTTCCGTTCATGTAAATGAGAGCAAGCCTTGGACCTTAAGATGCTGGGCTAGAACCCAGTCCAATTGCACGGATGGTAGAAAGACCCTTGAGGGGAGAGGGTCTTCTCAGGTGGAAAGAAGATGTAGGCTTATCCTACGACAAGATGAGTTGACATGAATACAATGTCCATCCTCTTGCCCTTTCCCAGTGTCTCTTATTTGTTGCTGTCCAGGATGTAAACAGATGGAAACATTTCAAATCACGCCGGGCCTGCCCTCCATGTGTGACCCCATTCACATCCCATTGCTGCCCTTGTGCAGTGGAACTTCCATGGCTTCAGGACCTCACATGGAAACAGGGCAGGGTTGCTATCTAACTGTGCCTGTTCTGTAGCTCTGTGGTCACAGCTGAAGGAAGTTCCCAGCAAACCCACTGTAATAATAACATGGAAAATTACTCAGAGAGACGTTGTGCCAAGGTCATTGGTAAATAACTATTTCCCAAATCAGCCATTCAATTAACATGGCATCAGAGGGTACAGCAAGTACCACATTAGTTTAGCTATCAAGTCACTCCTTCCTGGAAGGGCACCCCAAATGACCAATGACCCCATCCTGCCCTCAGTAGGGCCAAGTGCGGCTCTTCTTGAGGGAGATGGTCAGCGCATAGCACTGCTAGTTCCCATAGAAATCATAGTTTTTGTGGAACTGTGGGATTGCTTGTAGACAGCCTTTGGAAATAGGGAGGCACTGGGCTGTCATGGAGACTTACTGGTCTTGTGCACCTGGTGTGGTGGGAAATGCACCTGAAGTGTCTGATGCAAATGTGTGCCTGGGCAGCTCAGCATGGGGTCAGCAGTGCTCAGTGGGTCTAGGGATTCATGTATTCCTTTGGCTATGTCCCAGCTACGAGATTGCCCTAACTTTTTCAGGGTTGGGCAGTGACCATTATCAGCTGAGCTGTGTTGACTCTGGGCTACACTGTCTTAGCTCTGCCAGAGTTAATTTTTAAATCAAGGTGTGGGGGTAGCTGGCTGCTGCCACGTATTCCACACCCAGGCGTGGTCTAAACGGAGAAGTCTCCAAGTGGCTTCACTTGGGTACCACACTGACCACTGCCTTTATGCCAGGGCTGGACCTGTGACTCCTCTCTGCACTCTTGCTGCAGGTTCTCCCCATCCAGGGCTACAACCTCAACCCTTCTGCTCCGTTTTGCCTCCTCCAGGAGCACCCGTTCCACACCTCCAGCGATGTCCATGCAGCATCTCCGGCATCTTGCGTCCCTGAACTCCCACACAGTCCATGCTGAAGCCTGGGCTGGGAGTGGAAATATTCTGTGTTCTCCCCATGTTCAGCAGCTGCTGCTGGAGGTGCTGGGTGTGACATGAAAGCAGCCAGGCACAGTGGGTCCCACTGTTACAGCCTGACATGACAGCCGTGTATGCAGAGGGTTTAAGAGCTAGATTTCTTTCTGGATTGAAATTTCTTATTTTTACATGCTTTAAGACTATTTATAAGCAGAATCTAACAGAGCTGGAGGGTTTTTGTTTTTTTTGTTTGAGCTTTTGAATTTGTTTGGTTTTTTTGAGAAAACAAAAGAAAAATACTTTATGTGAATTTATGGAACAGAACATAATGTACCTGACTATTCATTCTTAACTGAATATGTCAAAAATGAAAACTATTAGGGTAAGGTTGTATAACTCTTTTGAATGTCAGGTATTTATAATTGTTCTACAGGCTATCAGTAAAAAAGCACCAAAGAATATCTGCATTTAATATAATAAATTATCAAATACAAAGTCCAGTTTGAAGTTAAAAAAAACCTGTTTAAAATGTGATTAGATGTGGAAAACGAAAGCTATTATGTTTGTCATAATAACAGTGTCTTTGATATATATGTTAATAGCAAGACTGTTGACACTGCAGAGATTGAAATTAATACTTGTCTATTAGTCCAAGGCCAGAAGTTGTTGCCTCAAACCAGAATAATTGATTCAGTAGTGCATTTGTCTAATGGCCCTGCATTATTCTGCAGTGTGCCAGAATGGATGGAGCACTCACAGCCTACCTGTGTTTGGGTGTACATTGTAATCCTGATTGTATTTACAGCAATGTAAAATAGGAACAACCACAAAGGCAGTTGGTGGCATTTGAATAAAATGGGTGAAAATCAGAATCAGCTCTGTAGGGCTCTGTGGGATTTAGAAGAGAGACTTTTGGCCATGACAGAAGCTTTTCTTCACCCCTGAAATACCTCTTTGAATATTTTTAATATCTCTAATTTTAGAAATACTGATTTTGGGAGTGAAGAAGAAGAGTTAGCAGGGTGAATCTCCAGGAAATTCCAAGTGATTTGGCAGGGAATATTTCATTAGGAATACTTAGTCTTTAATATCTAGGGATATTAAAAATAATCATATTTAACATGGATATTTTTATTTGCTGTACTAACATATTGAGTTCACTGATAACCAGACACTACTAGTGGGCATAAAAATAAATGTTTCACCTAATGAGGAGCATAAGTCTATGTTTGAATGGACTTTATAGATAATAATTAGCTACATTGGAGTTTCAAATATATGTGTAGTTCACTTTGGAGGGAAAGAAATGCATTTAGAGTAATATGGCTATTCCAATGTTGACAAGGACTTTTACTATTTAGAAGATAAACAGTAAATTTAATTCGCATAATTAAGTTAATCTTTTTAGATTTTAATGTAGTGTATCACGAGTTCCCAGGCTTGTAAATGAGGTTTTACTAGTGAAACTCTTATTACTAGGACATATACCATTTCCCCCTAGCATCAGCACAGAGTGCAAATCTCATAGGTTCCTTTGTCTCAGGTCACCAGAATTTTACTGTTTTTTCTTCTCTTGAGGGTTGCTTTAAAAATTGTAATAAAAAATACAACTTCTGTGTAACGGTTGAAAGTCTATCGCTTTGCAGGAAAAAAAAAAAAACTGTACTTCTAAGGGCCTTCTGCCATAAGGACTCTCTTGTAAAGATGCCTGCCTTTAAAATGCAACTTTTTTTGTTGGATGAACAGCCTAATGTTCCATGCATTGTACTAGTAGTAGCATTTTATGCAACATTGAAAGACTCAATTAATTTGCATAATTCCATGAGTATTACCATGACTTTAAGGTAGGTTGGCTTGCTCAGGAGTCTTGCCTACCCAATATATATGTTTGCCATTTTGACAAATTAATCATTTCTGAAAACAATTAATTATACTTATGACAAACTGAACCTTATACCCATGGGTCTTAAATTTTTATAGCAGAAATCTAATATTAATGTGCATAAGATCAGTGATTTAGTGAGTACCTTAACAGTCAACAATGCCTAAGGCTGAACAAAATTAATATTTTGTTTCCCATCTGGAGACTTCAGTAAAATTAATGAGGAAGGGTGTCTTTTGTAATACATAATAGAAATAAATTTACAATATTTAACCCAGGGATTCTACTGACATCAGCATTTAGATATTTGGTCTGTTTCCCATTTTGGTGGATGAACCATGCAAATATCAAAGCAGGTAATCCTGGCTGTAAAGGGGACTCATATTTGTGCTTTTACTGGCAAAAGTAGACAACCTGATTAATTATCTCGTATGATGAAGTTCCTAATCTTAGAACAAAACATTTGTTTCTGCTAAGGTACTATTTGGATACAAAACATATTTGACCTTTCTAAAAATAAGAAAAAAGGGCAATGGTGACTTAAGTGCTGGAAAAAAAATAAAACCTGGTGGTGAAAAATGAACAATGAATCATCAACATGCAGAATTATATATATATATATATATATACATATATAAAGAGTATGTGGTCACTAAACTACAAGATAAAATTCTTGTCTATAAAATGCTCTGGAAAATGACTCACTAGTCTGAAAAAAACCCAATTGAATTTGAAGCCTAAAACATGACTATTTAGAAGCCTTAAATGCAGCAGTAGTGCTTCAATAGTTGCAATTTTTTTTCTACTAGTAAACTCTCCAGCTCCCCCAGCTCTGACCTAGGTGCACCCATCATCAGCAAAATGAACCAGAACAGCAAGAACACTTCCATTCATCCCTTCCTGTGCTGTTTATTTTGGGATTATTAGTTATATTTTTTAATGACTTCATGTTTTCCAAAAGCAGTTTTTACTGACGGCAGTGGCAAACATCCAGTTGCGTTCCCGGGTACAAACTCATGCCCCTGTATCTGAACATCTGTTTAAGGTCTGAACAGAGAGGTTTTCCTCCCCCTCAAATATTTCATAGCTAAAATATCATCCACCAATTCCCGAGAAGTTTTTGTAATACGTCTGAAACACATTGCAAACCAGGTTGTAGTTGCTAAAAATACATGTGTAATAAATAGTTGATCTGCAAAAATAAAAGGGAGATAAGATATTACCCGTGTGGTATGTATATATACTCTTTGATTAGGTTTTCTTTTTAGGAGGAATGGCAGATGAAATGTAAAAATAGCATAAAACAGCTACACAGGGCAACTCAATTGTTACTTAGATGGGAACAAACAACCAAATGTTGTGATGTGAGGTTTCCTGCAATTAATTTTAACACTTTAAGTATCTCCTGTCTCTAATAAAAGAGAAGTTCTGCTAAAAGAAGAGATAGCGTGTGCCATCTACTGAACTTTATGATAAACCCCAGTGTTTTTCACTGCTAACAACTCAGCAATGGTGGTATTGGAAATAAGATGAGAAAAAGTACTATGTGCCTAAATAATCTTAATTGTGTAATTGGTCTGATATAATGTGTGGATATAGCAATACAGTAATGTGTGGGACTGAGAGTGAAACAGTATAATATGGTATACTTTTGAGTTTAAAATTCCAACTTAATAAAAGCTTGTAATTTTCCCAGTAATTAGCATGTTTTCGGACCAAAAGAAAAGCATTGACAAAAAATACCAGTCAGATAAATAAATCTAATGTTTTGTGATGGGGAAAAAGTGGTTTTGAAGTCCCTATAAAAACAAAGCACTCAGTGCATCACATTTTGTATAGATCTGCATTATTAATTTGCAGTAAAATAGATCCAGTTGGAGTACTTGTTTTTTTGCATTAAATTGGTCCTTTGATGTTCTTTAATGCTTCAATTTAGCCTCTAATTTTTCAGAGCACAAATGCACCAGCAGCTGTTGAAAATATCAGTTTTGCAGTAGCGTTGCTGGCCAATAAAATCCCAACAAGCCATCTTCCTATCTGGCTGAACAAAATAGCACTGAAAAAGTAGTCATCTCTTTGAAGTATCACTCCAATTATAGGTTTTAACCCCACAGGTCACAGTTTGATTATTTACACAATGCTAGTGTAATTCTGTCTCAATTCTAGGCTTTCTGTACTTCCAAAGCATTCGGCAGCTCCAGTGGAGGAAATTTCAGACGGCTGCTATGATGGCATTGACCTGTGTTTGATAGGGTTAGACAGCATTTGGCTGATCACTGTATGTTTTGTGCATTATTTAACTCTCTATAACATTATTTAATGGTGAAAGAAAGGATATCAGGTTTACGTTTCATCTGTCTTTTGAAATCCATTTTAATACATTTCTTCCATGATACTGTGTTTATCATATGTAATGTAATGTAAGCACATGGTCTGTTAGTAAAAAGTGCATCATTTGACAAAAAAAAAAGAAAAAG